>VXBQ01017095.1:0-26295 GCA_013400175.1 Phainopepla nitens | reverse complement strand
CCTGGGCACTGTCCAGCCACACCGTCCCCAGCCTGTAAGGCTGCAGGGGGTTATTGTGGCCAAAATGCAGGACTCAGCACTTGGACTTACTAAACTTCATCCAACCATCCAAGTCTCTCTGCGGAGCTCTCCTGCCTTCCAACAGATCGACACATGCTCCCAGCTTAGTGTTATCCACAAGTTTACTAAGGAAAGGCTCAATAGCCTGATCCATGTCATCAGTAAAGATATTGAACTGAACAGGGCCCAGCATGGACCCCCCAGGGACACCACTGGTGACTGGCCACCAGCTGGATGCAGCGCTGTTCACCACCACTCTCTGGGCCCGGCCATCCAGCTGGTTCCTAACCCAGCAAAGAGCACTCCTGTCCAAGCTGTGGGCTGCCAGCTTTTCCAGGAGTATGGTGGAAAATAAAATTGCCATTATTTTACTCAAATACCTATGTATGCAGCCTATTTCACAAATACATAGGCAAGAAAGATTCTGATTTGTAGACTAAGAATTGTAATTTGACTGTAATTCAAGTATAATTTTAGAACTCTTGGCTGCAGGAGGGAAATGTTGGACCTTCAGAAAAAAGCTTCTATTTATATGTCAAACTTTTAAGAAAAAGATATTTTCCTGTATTAAACCCAGACTGTCAAATACCTGAGAAGAACTGCATGACACAAACATTATCCTGTCAAATCATCTAATGGAACCCATAATACTCATCTAGTTTCTCTCTTTCCTGAATTGTTAAGGTTCCAAATGATACCACTTGGGATTAGAAACTACAAGTCCTTTATTCACAACTGGCAACTCATTTTATCTTTTTCTGTGGAAAAGATCTGCAGCAGTTTTTAAAGAAGTAATGCAGAATCTCAAATTTCATTAAGAGCCTAGGCCACTTTTTTGTTTTCTCAAGCAAATCTAAGTAACTCTATCACAAATAATAGAAAAAAGGGAGATAGAAATAAACACTTTTTTGAAGCACAGTTCAGTATCTCGAGGATTTTCAAAAGCATTCTGTGAAGTTAACTTGAAAGAGAATACATTATAATAGTTCAGTGCTAGTCTCTGTTATACCATCTGTGGTTCACAGCAGTCATAGTATGATTTTGTGAATAAAACTGATTGTCCCCCTTACCTTTGAGTTACCTTTGTGGATTCCATCAAATTATCTGAGCAACAAAAAAAAAAATATGCTCTGAAGTAGGATCATAGAAATTATTTTCTTACTTATATAATAAAAAGAGCAAGTGAGAACCAGCTGAAGTTAACAAAGTAGCATCAAAACATAAGTGGTTGGAAAAAATGAGACTGCGCTACTTCCCCCAAGAAAAAAAAAAGTGAAAGTGAAAGGGATGTCAACCATACCTGTAATGTTTTCTTTGAACAATAAAAAATCTGAAAACATAGAAGCTGTCCAGACCTGTTATTCTTATGGTCACCATGATAGCTTAATTTGCCATTGGATTTAAAGTTTATAGTCACTTAGAGGAATTCAAGGCTGCTATTTGATCATGCTTAGGTTCAGTGAATAAAAGACAGTTCCATTCAGTAGTAACTATGTTGCCCATATATACTGTCATTAATTTGAATAATTTTTACTGAAGCTGAAGAAATCTATAAGAAGCATTGACTTAAAAAAAAACCCAAAACAAACAAACCAACAAAAAAATGACACAAATTAGATAGAATAGAGAATGGAAATTACATTCTCGAATGCAAACAACAATTTGACAAGATTGTAACACAATCCACACAGTAATAAAATTATGATAGAAATTAAAATTTATTGTCAAGTGGTAGAAAATAAATTTTATGGTCACCAAGCATAAATTTCAAGAAAGAATAACAAAGATCACAAAGCTGGGGTCTAAGGACCCCTGGGATGTGAAAATGTCTGCTGTTCTGTGTGTACTTCTGGAAGCTAATCATGGGCTATACACATCTTGGCAAAGCTATAACACTAGATGAAGATGGTATGTTACAAAATCAGATTAAAGAGCATTTAAGTAACACAGTTATTCTAAGTACTTCTGTACCCTAACTGCAATAATCTAGTGATAATATTCTACCAAAAAAAAGAAAATCACCATGAAGTGAGGCATATTTTTAAATATTTATTTAAAATATTTTTAAAGATCATAGAATCTCAGAATGGTGTGGGTTAGAAGGATCTTAGAGATCATCTAGCTCCAATCCCCCTGCCATGGACAGAAACACCTTCCACTAGACCACACTGTTCAGAGTTCCATCCAACCTGGCCTTTGAACACTTGCAGTGATGGGATATCCACAACTTCTGTGGATAACCTGTTCCAGTGCTTCCTCTCCCTCACAAAGAAGAATATTCTCCTGATATCTAATCTAAACCTTCTCTCTGCCAGTTTTAAGCCAGTGCCCCTTGTCCTGCCACTGCATGGCCCTATAAATAATCTTTGTCCATCCTTCTCGTAGGCCAAACAATTTGATAAGCAAGACATGAATATTAAACTCATAAGTGTCAAATATGATAATAGAAGATATTTCAAAGCCCACTTAAACTATTTAAAAAAAATATTTGTTGAAAAGATTTAGAAAGTAGTACAGGTTAGCCTAAGAAAAGATAAGACTAAAGTTTAATGGGTGAAGTAGTCAGTGTAGATGTAAAAGACTTATAGCAATTTGGTGTTCCCTGGAATACTAATCAATATATAATTAAGAAAGACAATGACATGCTGGAGCATGTCCAGAGAAGGTCAACAAAGCTGGTAAAGGGTTCAGAGTGCGAGTGTTTTGAGGCTGAGGGTGCTGGGGTTGCTCAGGCAGGAGGCTTAAGGCAGACCTTGCTCTTTAAAGCTACCTGAAAGGATGTTGCAGCAAGGTGGGGGTTGGTCTCTTCTCCCAAGCAACAAGTGATAGGATAAGAGGAAATAGTTTCCAGTTTAGTCTTACTGTTTAGAAAAAAATTCATTGCAGAAAATGTTGTCAAGCATTTGAACAGGCTACCCAACTTACCCTCTTTGGAGGTGTTAAGAAGCCTTGTAGAAGGGTCACTTAGAAACATGTTTTAATGATGGACTTGGCAGCGCTGTATTAACAGTCGGTTTTGATGATCTTAGAGGTCTTTTTCAAACTGACCAATTCTATGTTTATGTGCTTGACAAGAGCAGTAATGCATCTTTTGTTATTCAAATCTTTCACAAAAAAAAAAAATCAGAAAAAAAGTATTTGTTGAGAAAGACAAAAAAAAAAAAAAAGGTGCTGCAGAAAACAGGGAAGGATCCATATTTGGGTTAGTTTGGGTCAAGTCTTTGTGATCATACACAAAGTGTTCATGCAGCAAAGAGCCACCCAGACTACAGTTACAGAAGTGATAAGTGCTCATGGAAGAGCTTTCAGGGGAGAAGTTAGTGGGATGCTTTGCCCCAGAAATCTTTAAATCTTTCTCAAAATAATTGCTACAGCAGCCAGTAACTATAATGAATGGTCTCTTGCCTGATAAGGCAGAAAACAAAGTTAACAGCTGTGTTGTATGTGTAAACAACAGATAACGGACTTCTTAGTCATTGACTAATTTTCACAAAGCCTAAGCTTTTGACTTCTAAGAAATTTTCACAGACTAGACTCTCTGCCATACCCCCAAAAAACCCTAATTATTTAGGGATTAATAAATTCTCTGATTAATAAAAAATCTCTGATTCTTGCAGGCAAATTAATATCACTATCTAAATGACAATCTCAAAGTCACTCAAAAATCTTGTCTTATTTTCTCTACAGATTTATCTGTAGAAATTCTCTACAGAGTATTCCCTGTGAAATATTCTTGTACAGGGAAGAATTAAATTTCTGAGAAGCTAAACCAAAGCAGAGATCCTTACTAAGCTGTACTACTCATCAGCCCTAAGAAAGCATGTTCATTGTGCTTCCTTCTACTGTGTGAGTTTTGGGCATCAGAAAAAGGAGTCATCAAAGCAATAATGGCCTAATGACTGATGGTGTCCCCATGTGATGTTTTGACCATCCTATGATAAATCTTCCTGTCGGTATTTTTGATTTAAAAAACATCTAACAAAGTCTGCCTCCAAAATATTAGGAAAAAAGTGACTTGGAGAGTCTGTTGCGGATTTATGCAATGTGAGTTCCTCGGAATATATCATACTTCTCTGGTATGTGTTCCAGGAAAAAAAAAATGGTTTTTGAAAATATTGGAAGGTTCATATGTGGATTAAAAAATTGTGAAAGAATACTAGTTTATGAGTTCATAAGCACTTTAATACAATGTATTATTGAATGTAAGCAAAAGGGAAAAATAACCATAAACCAACATAAACTCCTAGTGATGACTGGTCATTCAACCCATATCTTAGGAAAACAGAAGAAAAAAAAGTGCTTAATAACAATTTAGCAAAGGAGAAATAGGTGATGAGGCATGATTTTTGAAAAAAATCTGTGTTGAAATGAGATAAATTTCTGTATTATTATTTTCTGGAATTGTTCATCCAACTAGAAAAAATTTTGCTCTAAAATTCTCAGATTCATCCCACCAGAAACACATGATTTTAACTGATCTGTATTCCCAAGGAAGTCACTCCTTTCATGCATTATGAATATTAATCATTAAATGAAAGGTTTTTTTTTTAAATGGTTCTGATTACAAGCTGCAAAAAAGTATCTAAAATCCTTCTTTGCATGTATATTCCAGCTAGAAGTAATTTTGTGAGCACAGTGAGGGTAAGTTCAATTTCAGTTTTGCGTCTGGACACTAATACTACTGCCAATATTTCATGAATGATGCCTTGCTATAGGTACAGGACTACAAGGAGGAAGTTTGAACTATTAACAGTTGTTTTATGAGTATATTCACTTTGCATTTTGAGCTGGATATGGCCTTTAATTCCTGTCCTAAACTGAAGCATTGCTGTACAGCTAATAAACATGGACGGATGAAACTACTCTTATGTGCAGAATATAAATTATTTCTTAAGGCCCTTTGAGATGCTCATGGGTTAAATATGTCATGGAAAATTATCACAGTACAGTGTGAGCATCAGTCCATTATTCTGATATTGACATGAGCTATCCATAATACCAAAATCTTATGATCAGACTGAAGCTTCAAGATAGTTTTTATCTCAGAAGAGGGTCAGATCTCTTTTTAAAACTATTGATTGATTTCAAGCTGCAGTGCAGTTTGGATTAATGACAAAATACAAGTACATTATATTGGGCAATGAGAGGAGAAAAAAGATGAAACACAGCATAGAGGAATAGTAAGAATATACAGAATAGGACATTGTAGTGTCTTGGATAGAGTATTCTAGATGCTCATTCAAATAATCACTTTACCAGTACGTATCAATAAGACCACAGCCAGAAGATGGAGGAGGCCGGAGCTCTGTTCAACACTCTGAATACATATAAATACTGCATCCAGTTTTGAATTCCTCTCAGAGGATAGACATTGATAAATGGGAATTAGTTCAGCAGAACTCTACCAAGCTGGTGGGGTCTAGAGCTCCTGCTCTGTGTGGTGATGCTGAGAGACTGAGCCTTGTTCAGCTCTGAGGTGTGGTTTTGAGGGACCTCTGAGCAGTCTGAAAGCACCAAAAATGAGGGTTGTAAGAACACAGAGCTGGGCAGACACCATGGTGCCTGGTGAGAATACAAGGCACAGCTTAAGTGGAACGAGAGGAGACTCTGTTCAGACACTAAGTTATTGCCTTAGTGGAAAGCCTTCAGTATTGGAGTAGGGTTCTCAGGGAGGCTGTGCAATCTTTATCTCTGGAGATTTTCAAAGTCTGGCTACATAAAGCTCTTAGAAACTTGGTGTGAATTCAGTCTTGGTCAAGGACACTGTGCTAGAGACCTCCTGAGATCCCTTCCCTCTGCGAAGGTTCAATGATATGGGCAGAGTCAGAATCACAGCACAGCAAAATGGACTCCTTAGATACCCACATAGGCTTACCAATTCCTCAAGTTCTTGACATTTGACAATCAGACCATAAAATCTGTTAGGAATGTGAGATGGCCTGCTGCAATCTGGAGTATATGATGGAGATCTTTAAAATAAACTCTCTCAGTTTAAGGAATAAGCAGAAGAAAGAGTGCATTTTTATATCAGGAAAACAAACAAACAAAAAAACCAACCAAATGTTGTTGTTGACACTGCCCAAATGGCAGGCACCCATGAAAGCAGCTCATTCACCCTCCTCTGTTGCAACTGGCCAGAGGAGAGAAACATTTAACAAAGGGTTCATGAGTTGAGACAATGTACAGAAGATCACACTGTGAAAAGCCATTGTCCGTAAAGGAGACACAGAAGCCCTGCAACTTTATTTGAATAAAGCAAGAAAATCTACAGGGGCACATGTCCTTGGGGTTTTCTCTCTGGAGGTTTTGGAGGACACAGTCTCTTTTTATCCTAAACTCCCAGCTGCATGTTGCCCTCTTCCTCTCCCCATTGGCTGAGGTAATAGCTATGTACAGCCTTCCCAAACCACCTTCTCTATATCCCCACCTTGAACCTACTATTTCACCCCAAAGTTCAGACTTGTGCACACCCACTTGACTGTTTCAAGAGCCAGGCTATCTGAGCTCTGTAGCAAACCTGCCGCTTGACGTTAGTAGAGACATTAAGATCCGTTTCAAAGATGTTAACACCCATCCCTTCACCCATAGAATTGTTTGTAAAGACATTAGCACATATCTTCCCTATCAATAAAGAACCAGAGAAAACACTCCAAGGGCAAGACAGGCTCAACTTAGAGGTACAAAGTGAGATTATTACTAAGAAAATCAGAAGAGGATAATAAGAAATATAAAGGAAAGATATTTTGGCACAAATATTATATGGAACTGCTAGTACTTAAATTCATTGCTGAATTTGGCCTAATAATAAAAACACTAATTTCATTTAAATGAGTAATGTTCTGGAGACTGACATCAGCTGGACCTGGGTTTTAATGGCAATTTCCTAGTTATTTGTTCTACTAATGTCAAGTAAAACAACTCTTGCTTCTTTTATTGACTAATTAAAGCTTTTCATATACCTGATGATGCAAAGATTGGCTCGCAGTAAATAATATTGTCAGTGGAAAAGAGATCAGTGATACTATGCATTCAGTAAGAAGTCCTGAGAATTTTCTCTTGCAGTAATAACTGAAGGTACTGAAACATAGTTAAACTGCTCCTTAATTCAAACATTCAAAAAATCTGATTATAATTTTTAGATGGCAAACTGCTGATTTTGTAGGGAACCTAGACAGCACACTGTTTTCCTGAAGGCTTTGATTTACTCTGCATTTCAACAGGACGGAGGTACTGAAACCATAAGTTCCGCATGCCTGTCTGTGGTGTTATGATGGCATTGCTATTCCTCTGATCACGGTGAGGAGATACTGAGCAGGAGCAGGTCAGAAGCTGGATCAGAGGAGAGGTTCTTTTACTTTGCTTCAGAAAAGTACCTAGGCATGTGCTTAACCTTCCTCTCCGACAGTGCCTACAGGTCTTCATAGGTGATGTAGGTTGACTTGCTTCATCTAGACAACATTTTCGAAGGCCTAATGGAGCCACCCATGTATTGTCCCCACAGGATCTTCTATTAATCAAATTCAGATAGCAGTAATCCCATTTAGACTTAAAGTAATTAATCTAATTCATCCCATGATAATTAGGGAAGGATATTACTACATTTAATAAACCACATTCTCAAATCAAGAGTTATATTTTTAGACCTTTTTTTTCCAATACATTTAAAAATAAACTCCTTAAGTAAAAGAAAATTAATAAAACTTGAATTAAATTCTTAATTATTATGAACAAGATATATTTATGCTTTTTTATTACCATGTACCAGATTGCATGCACAGCTAGCTAGTAATTTACAAATGAGCAATTATCCATCACTAGGGAATGAGAAGGAGATAGATAAGTTCAAATGTTATATATCAGCAATTAATATTTTAGAATGTAGAAAAAAGAATCTGCAAGAAAAAAAGTAAAAAAATCTACTCTGTATGGATGTAGTTTTAAATAATTCCATGGAGAAAAATATCAATGAAAAAGGAAAAGTAATTTGTTTGAGAGTTGGTTGGCACATTTTTTTTCAGTGCTAGGTTCTCAGAGGAGAACTTTGGACAGAATTACTCTTTGGTTGAATGTTTTCTATCCCAGAGTACTGAAGGTAGATGCAGGAGTATGAGTGAACCACCACAGCAGCTAAAGGGATGATGAAGCATTTACTGTAGAGGGGTACATCCCACCTGTACCTGCAGTAATATTCCATTTATAGCTTTAGTACCCACGTAACCTATTACTTTTCTTAACTGGAAAAGTTTTCACATAAATGTTAAAAAAAAAAAAAAAGCCAATGGCCAATGGAGTTCACACAGAGCAGTGCCCATTAATATCTTCCCCTATCCAGGACTCTGCTAGGCTGGAGACTCGATATGTCCGATATACTGACCTCTCAGTTCATAGTCCCTGGCTTTTGATGCAATAGGTCATCTTTTTTTTTCAGATTAGAGGAAACTGTTTTTTCCAAACCACTTCCAAACCAGCCAAATTAATCAGAACTATCAAATTTTTAGTGGAGTGAGCTTGTTTTGGTTCAGTGGCTTTTGTTTATTTGTTTGGGGTTTTGTGTTGTTTGGTTTTTTGTGTGGTTTGTTTTGTTTTTGGGGGTGTTTGGTTGATTGTTTTTGGTTTTGTTTGGGGTTTTTTTGTTTGGTTTGGTTTGGTTTTTTGTTTGTTTGTTTGTCTGTTGTCTTTTTTTTTTTTTTTTTTTTTTTTTTTTTTTTTTTAGNTTTTTTTTTTTTTTTTTTTTTGCAATTTGTTTTATTTAGAGAGTTAGAATGACCGTACGAATGGATGAAATCAGCTGGAAACTCACAAAGAACATTATAATACAGGTATACTGAAATTATAGGTTTCTAGGGCTGAAAATGCAAAAAGTATTTTTTCATGGCTGTCCAATAATACAGAATCCTCTTTCAGAAAGTCAGGAGACATGGATATGTGCAAAATAAAACTTAAGAACTGTCCAGTGTTAACCATGTGTTTTATGTGCTTAGTCATAGTAAACTTTTAGCTTAAGTGAAGTTGCAGAAGAATATTTCACTTTTACATCACTGTTTATAACTGTACTTTTACTGTTTTTTTTTTCTGTTATATTCTAAATTCATCCTAGTAGTATATGTTCTTAAATAATTAAAATTAATTTACTTATGACTTTACTTGAAAGATGTACAATTAAAGAACCTGTACGTAAAACTTTTAGGGATGATTTAATAAGTTTAGTAAGAGTGATTTAATGATCTGGAATACATAAGTACAACAGCTTTATTTCATCTTATTGTAAAATGGACATTTTTACATTGTAAAATATGTTTAAAAGCAAAACTCAAACAATTTACAATAAAGACTAACGCCCCTCTAAGCCTTTTTTTTTTTTTTTTTAAATGGCAGGGGAAAAGGAAATACTGCAATACATAGTTCATGTTTCTATTAGATTCTCAGACATGGGGAGGGAGGAGAAAGGGCCTATATTTTCTAAAAACAGTGAGAAATATATATTACTGATTTTTACCTTAACATACTTGCAAAATAATACATCTAAAAATTCCTTAGGAGTAATAAAGAAACAACAGACACTTGTATAGAGTTTTTGTTTACTTAAATATGTAATTAAATTTTCAACATTTTTGTCACCAGTGTCTGATGAAAGAACATGCATGTAGGGAAACAGCACCTTCCCCTGGGAATTCAATTCAAAAACTGCCTTAGTACTTTCATGGAAACCACTGATCTTCAGCCACCAGTTGAGCACTATTGTTTTAAAATGTCAGTTTAAAATTGTCTAAATGGATTCCCTGTGTCTGGTACGTCTAACTCATGGATGGATAGGAACAAATGAGGAGGAAAAGAAGCACTACATTGCTGCTGCAATCCCTCATGGCCTTTCCTTTAAGGCAGAAGGTGAATTTCCCTGACAATTAGAGGCTGGTGCTTTGTAAGATTCAGTGACTTGTCTGTGCTGCTACGAAAAATATTTAAACTCCTGTCCCACTGCAGCTGAACTGAGTGGATTGTGAGACTTAGTGTTGTGCACAGATGACCTAGATTCATAACATGAGGAAAGTGGGCAGCTGTGTTATATGCATCTATGTTACAGTTATGAATATCTTTACACAGATTTACAATGGTTAACATTAAATTTGTCTGCCCAGGTACAAGCATTGGGAATCCATCACCATGAAGCTCAGATGTTGTTGCAATAGAATGTCTAAATTCAACAAAACAATTTCTTCATGATGTTTAAATATTTTGCAAATTAAGACCTTAATTAATCCTATGCCAAACGCTTATATTTGAATTCAGCTATAAATACGAGCTAAAACAATTTGATTTTATCTTCAGAGAATCATAGAATTGTTTATATTAGACAAGACCTTTAAGATCAAGTCTGAAATGTGTGACTTGTTAATTCTATTTTTTAGTTTTAAAAATGCCAATCTTAAATAATACAGTCTTTCTCAAAATGGAAAATAACTTATTTTAGAAAGAAAGACTAAAAAAAAAAAAAAGAACTAAAATAAAGCACTTAACAAAAGTTCCTAATAAACATCTTTCACATTTTCTAAGCTCTCTGTTCTGGGTAATTTTTAAGACCAAACAGAAGACACATATGACCTAATTTAAGTCTTTCTGAAACCATTTTCAATTAGTAAATAAGTTGTAAGTTCTATATCTGTCTTCCAAATCATCTGTTTACAAAAAGCATGCACTCATCTTCCCATAAGCTATTTTTATTTCTTAAAGGGACCTCAAGAAATCTCTAAATTCTCCAAAATAGCTAAATTTACACAAGATATCAGTAAATGATTGAATCCTCTTATTTCTCATATATATTTTTTTTTTTAATTGCAGGAGGAAAAGTGTCATTTCATCCAGACCCATTCTGTTGCTATGGGCTTTTGACCAAAGGAGTGATTATCTAGAAGTTTTTAGTCCTGATTTTCTTTTATATGTCAGGATTTATATACAAACCTTATTTCCCACAACTAACAAGGAATCCTGTTACTCCTATGAGTTTGTATGCAGCTCGGTCAGATGGAAAAGAAGATATTGGTGTCTGAAGAAGTGTTTTCCCATGTGGCCCCATATATTGGAAAACACGTGGAGGATGAAATGCAATTAAATCCTTTGTGAGGGTTTTGGATGGGATAGAGTAAGATTTCTTCATAATAGCTAGTGTGGAGCTGTGTTTTGGATTTATGCTGGAAACAGGTTTGTGAAACAGGTTTGTAAAATAGGGATGTTTTCATTACGGCTGAGCAGGGCCAGGCCAAGAGCCAAGGCCTTTTCTGCTTCTCACCCCACTCCACAGCAAATAGGCTGAGGCACACAAGAAGTTGGAAAGGGGACACAGCCAGGACAGCTGACCACAACCATAACTTATTATGTAATGCTTAGCATATACAGCTACAGGCGAGCTTGGTGCTGAGGGCTGCTGCCTGGGCACTGGCTGGGCATCAGTTGGTTGCTGATGAGAAATTGTTTCAATCTGCATCATTTGTCTTTTCTTGGATTTTCTTTTTCTCTCTGTTTTTGCAATAATAATAATAACAATAATAATAAATAATAATAACAAACAACAAAACAAAACAACAACAAACCAACAATAACAACAACAACAACAACAGTAATAATATTAATAGTAATAATACCATCTATGTTTTTCTCAACCCATGAGTTTTCTCACTTGCACTTCTGATTCTCTACCTTCCCACTAGGGCAGAGGAGTGAGCAAGTGGCTGTGTGGCATTTAGTTGTTTCCTGGGGTTAAATGCTGACAGTATTAAACACAATAAAAATTAATGCATTTGCACACTTCAACAGACTAATTTAGTTATAAGAACATGAAATGGAATTGTTTCGTTTTGTATAAAGCACCCTTTTCTTCTGATAATTCTTTATTTAGCTATCTGTAGATCAGTTTTATGTCTAAACAGAACCATTGAATTTTGCTCCCTTTTAACATTAGTGAGTGATTGCACATCCAGGTTTTTTTCACCCCTTTTGACATTCCAACATATTGGAGAGAATCAGATTTACACTTCTGCAGGAATCATAATTTACAAGGATAAAACACTTTGTGCAATAGTTGTTTCTTGCAAAGTGCAACATCTTCTTTAGAGATTATATTAACCAAAGTGAACAAGGGAGATGCACTGTACTAAAGGGAAAAGACATTACCATGATGCTTGATAATAGAGATCAAGAAAATGCTTCTGGGCATTCACCATTTCTGAGTAATAAAGTCTCATAACTATCTTCTACTGTTTGGTTCCTAGCTATCCGATGATGGCATGTGGCCCTACCTTATAAGACATCCGGTACGCCATTTAAGATAACCCTTGTCAAAGCAGTAAAACAAGCCTTGGGCTAAAGCTGGGGCCAACCTGAAATTTGTGGAGGAAGCCATGTTGTGGCAGTCCTGTGTTCCCCTTGGCAAGCCTTTCAGAGTTGCATGGTCCCTGAATCTCTAGGCTTTGTGGTTTTCTGAACCCTAATCCTAGGCATAACTCTAACCCTAGGCATAAACCTAACCCTAGTCAGAGCAGTTAAAACAGCCATGAGCTAAGAAGGGTGCCAAACAAAAACATGTGGAGGGAGACCACCCTAGCATGGTTTCAAAAGTCACTATTTCCTTCATTCTATTTAAAGTACTCATAACTGAATTACATTTGACGAAATATAAATGATGATAGTAAAAGACAGTTCTTTTTTAAAGGGTAATAAGAATTGGTGGAATTGTCACATCTGATTGCGGTAATCCTTTCTTGTTTTAGGAATGTGTATAATTGCCTCAAGTTCACAGAGACCCTTGAATTTCAGCATCTCTTCCCATTCTGCTGTTGCTTTCCACCTGTCTATTGCTGTTGCTTCCCAAGACTGGCATCTTTCCACCATCTGGATATACTTCCACCCACATCTGGCAGCTTTGGATGTGCTTCGCTGCCCTATGCCTTGAAAACACCTAAACATATGGTGCTCAATAAACTCTACTTTCCAGAATGCTTCCCACCACATTCTCTAAGGGAAAAAAAAGGTACATCAATGAGGCTGGAAAGTCTTAGGAGCTTTAACACTTAATTGTGACAAGAATGTTAATAAGGGTGTCATATTAAGGGCTGCAGGTAAATGACTGGTTTAAGTGAATTCAGCTAACTGAGAAGGACAGGGAAAACCCATATCATGAGAAACTGCTGGACATAATAGAAAACTCTAAGTGTGAGAAACTTGCTGAATTATAGATGGTGCTGTGAGGGACTGCTAGGTATCACAAGTGGTTAAGGAGAAGCTATGGAAGAGGTGACCCAACTTCACAGATAGCTGGAGGAGAGCACTACAGAAATTTTTGGGAGCAGAGTCTTGCAAGGCCAGTCCCATAGGTAGGGCTGACATTGCCAAAGCAACATTGTCATAAATACTAAGTTTATGAGCAGTTGTGACAAAACTGGGAATTATGGAAAATAGAGTACGTTTCATAGCTAAGCTGATTGTGGCAGAGACAAAGAGGTAAAATTATGTTGAAAATTAAAGTTAGTAAATGACATAAAGAATAACAAGGTATGCATGTCATGCACTGATTTGGTCTGGAGGCACCTGTTGGCAGCCTTGGGCATAACCAGTACCCTGAGCATAACCAAAGAAATAGACCCATTTTTTCTGACCACACCAAAAGTGCCAGACTCCTACCATGGTCACAAGGGCCACAGATGGTGGAGCAGATGCTTTCCCAGGTGAGCAAGGGGAACACATGGATTATCAACTCAAGCATCCTGGTGTCTTCACATTAATGACTGTTGCAGATGTGGTGGCACCAGCAGCAGCCCACCACACAGCAGCAATCCTTGCACAAATTTATTGACTATATTAAGACATAAAGCTTTCTACTAACTCTTGACAGAGAACATATGAGGGAGGAAACAAAATGTATTTGAGAGTAACAATGGATATAAACTAGTCAGTTCATCAGATATAATCTTCTGATGTGAGCAAAGTCCATCACAAAAGTCAGATGCTGAGATGAGTAATGTGGGCCAGGATACTGCTAATTCATATGTCAGTGCCACTAGAAGAGTAACATCAAAGCTCCACAAATATTGCAGGAAAGAGTAGTTTGAAACTGCTGCCACATGGAACAGTTGTCATCACAGCACATTTATCAAAACAGGAATTTTTTCTTGATATGTATAATTCTGGCTTAAAATAGCTTAAAATGCTTCCAGAACCACTGGAATGTTTCTGTATTATTTCTAGATCACAAAACAAGGAAAAAATTGAAGCAAAAGTTTCATATCACCAGATGCACAATGCAGATATTTTTGGGGTAAGGTGTTACCACTCCATCATGAATATGACTGGAGATTTGGGGGAAGGAGTTGTGGTTTTGGTGACTTTTTTTTGTTGTTCTTGTTTTGATCAAACAAACTTAAATATACCCTCTCAAACTTTTCCATTCTCCAAAGAGATGTAAAGGTCCATATCACTTTATTTCAACACATATGCTGGTGATTAAATATGGATTGCATTTTTTTTCTTTTTGCTAGGTGGATTTAAATCTAAGCAAAATAAGCAAAATAATTACAGTACCTGAAGGTGTAATGTTCAAATTTTTGTCCATCTGCATAAGTTTACCAGCACTGTATATGTTTGAACTATCAATATTTTTTGTCTCAAACTTTTTATTACGTCTCCTTTAGGAAAATTACTAGGATCAGTTGTAATTTTTAGGCATAAAGGGTAAAAACATTGGGCCATATTTTCTTGTTATTTTGAATGGATTATACAGGTTCACTAAATTTATAGTTTTGTGTCTGAATGTTTTGTTCCTGGTTTTTAGTTGGGGTTTTTTTGTTTGGTTTTTTTTTCCCAACTTATAAAAAAACACAAGAAAAGAAAACTCATAAAATTGTTTAAGGGCAGGATCCATAAATTCATGCAAAGAATTTTACACACAGAGAGATTCTGTCTGCTGATCCTGAAAGAAAATTTGATTAAGACATAAGGCATTCAAGCAGACACCCTATAAGGTATTTGTCAGAGTTAAAGAGCCCCATATTGATGTGCTTGCTCACTGCTATAACTGCTTTTAAAGTATGTACTCCAATAGTATCAAATATTATCCAGTAGAGCAAATCCCATGCGTACGTGTTTCTGTGTACACATATTCACACACACAAAGGATTAGGCGAGTTGACTACAGAATTCTGAGATTAATGAGTTTTTTCTCCGAAAATTCATTGTTTTAAAGCAATACTGGTGGGAGCCATTAGACAGAGCTCACTAGGCAAATCTGCAGGTTTTGTGTCAGTAACCATGATAAAACAGCATGTGAAACTCAAATATTTTCTAGCTTCTGAAGGAATAGTACTGTGTAGGACATGCTGACAGCATGATGAAAATCAAATCCAGAGACAAACAATAAAGAAGACTCATGGAAACCTAGAATTGTTCATGATCTCTAAGATCTGAAAGACCTCTAAGATCATCAAGGCCAACCATTAATCCAGCACTGCCAAGTCCACCATTAAACCATGTAGCCAAAGGCAACATTGACATTCCTTCAAAATATCTCCAGGGGATGGTGACTTGACCATGAACAGCCTGTTCCAGTGTTTGACAACCGTTTTGGTGAAGAAATTCTACTAATATCCAATGTAAACCTCCCCTGGAGCACTTCCTCTCTTGTCCTATTGCTTGTTTCTTGGGAAAAGAAACTGATCCTCTTCCTTTCAGTTAGTTCCATGAAGTGACTCCTTTTCTCCAGGCTAAACACCCCAGCTCCCTAAGTTGATCCTTATCAGACTTGTACCCTTCACACTTCACCAGCTCTGTTGCCCTTGTCTAGATACACTGCAGCCTCTCCATATATTTCTTGTAGTGAGGGGCCCAAAACTGAACAGAATCACTGAATTATAGATTCATAGAGTCAGAGAATCACAGAATCAAAGAACTAACTCACCTGGAAAAGAACCATTGAGATTATCAAGTCTAATCTATGGCCTAGCACCACCTTATCAACTAAACCGTGGCACTAAGTGCCATATTCAGTCTTTTTTTAAATGTATCCAGGAACAGTGACTCCATCACCCTCTGGCCAGTCCATTCCAATGCCAAATCACTCTCTCTGTAAAGCATTTTTCCTAATATATAGCCTAAACTTTCCCTGGTGCAGCTTAAGACTGTCCTCTCATTCTGTCAGTCATTTCCTGGGAGAAGAGGCCATCTCCCACCTGGCTACTCCCTCCTTTAAGGCCGTTGTAGAGAATGATAGGGTCTCACCTGAGCCTTAGCCCAAGACTGCTTTTACTGGTCCACCTAGGGTTAGGGTTACGCCTAGGGTTAGGATTCAGAAAACCACAAAGTCCAGAGATTCAAGGACTGTGCAACTCTGAAAGGCATGCCAAGGGGAACACAGAACTGCCACAACATGGCTCTTGCCACACATTTCAGGTTGGCCCCAACTTCAGCCCAAGACTTCTTGTGCTTCTTTGCCTAGGGTTAGGATTATGCCTAGGGTTAGAGTTATGTCTACGTTTACGATTCAGAAAATCACAAAGTTCAGAGCTCCAGGGACTGTGCAGATAGGAAAGGTATGCCAAGAGGAACACAGGACTGCCAGAACATGGCTCCCTCTACATCATTTTGGTTGCCACCCTCCTTAGCCCAAGGCTGCTTTTACTACTCTGCCTAGTGTTAGGGTTGTGCCTAGGGTTAGGGTTATGCTTAGGGTTAGGATTATGCCTAGGTTTACAGTTCAGAAAACCACAAAGTCTAGAGCTCCAGGGTCTGTGCATCCACGAAAGGCATACCAGGGGGACCACAGGGCTTCCAAGATATGTCTTCCTCCACACCATTCTGGTGGGCACCAGCCTCAGCCCCATGAGACCTTTACTGCTCCACCTAGGGTTAGGGTTATGCCTAGACCTCCAAGCACACTACTGCTATGAAAGGCATGCCAAGCAGAACACAGGACTGTCACAACATGTCTCCCTCCACATGTTTTTGTTTGGCACCCTCCTTAGCTCATGGCTGTTTTAACTGCTCTGACTAGGGTTAGGTTTATGCCTAGGGTTAGAGTTATGCCTAGGATTAGGGTTCAGAAAACCACAAAGCCTAGAGATTCAGGGACCATGCAACTCTGAAAGGCTTGCCAAGGGGAACACAGGACTGCCACAACATGGCTTCCTCCACAAATTTCAGGTTGGCCCCAGCTTTAGCCCAAGGCTTGTTTTACTGCTTCGACAAGGGTTATCTTAAATGGCGTGTCGGATGTCTTATAAGGTAGGGCCACATGCCATCATCGGATAGCTAGGAACCAAATAGTAGAAGATGGATTATGAGACTGTATTACTCAGAAATGGTGAGAGACACTAGCAGTAGGATGATGGTGATGATGTGAAGCTATAAATGTGCAAAATGTAGAGTTGAATTCAGTAAAAACATCCTTACTATATGCAAAAAAAAAAAATTCCCAAAACACAGTTTAGGAATGGAGCCTCTCCATTGTTGCTAACTGAGCTTAGACTATGTCATTGCCAAAACAAAGAGAACAGTGAGAAGTAAAAAGCATTTTTCTTTGCTTGGTTTTTATGTTCCTTTTTATGATCTCAGCTTCATACAAAATTCTTTCAGGGAGCTATGAGTAATAACAGAATAGTATAGCCCTATGCTATAGTTCTCTCCTCTGAGAGCCATTCAATTTAGGCCCAAAGTGTTAGTTGATTTGAAAATGCCAAGGTTGGGGTTGACTAGTATTAGTAGTAATCTATGAAAGACATCACAGTAAAACCTAAAAACTCTGTTTTAATTTTGGAAATATTCCTGTTGCTCTCTCTACTGCACTGCACCTCTTCCAAGTAATTAAATTTTTTTTCAAAACAGATATATCAGGTGATAAGTTAGTAAGATTTTAAACTTGTATATAAGTCCTATGGTTTGTTTTTATGGTTTTTTTTTTTTATTGTTTGTTTGGCTGGTTTTTGTTTTCTATTTTATTGCCCTTGAGGATCAAGAAGTGAAAGGTTAAATTCCCTATTCTGACCCTTACAAAATGTGATATAAGTGAGGTTTTTGTTATCAGTTCAAGCATTGTAGTCTGCTTTCTTTGGCTTTCATTGATGTATACACTTGCCTGCTGCAACCACACAGCCGCTGCAGGAGGTTATGGCACTGTGCCAATAGGTTTATGTTCTTTCCCAACAACTGTGTGCTATGTTTTCAAAGTTTATTGATTCCTCAAGATGCATGGATACTGTTGAACCTTCTGTGGTCATGTCTACACTAGTTTCTACCCTCACAACACTGGCTGGTGGAATTCTGGCAGTGAGATTACTTTCAGGCGTCTCCCGACATCTTGTATGGGAACTAACAAGATCATGTTGCTGTGGTTTAATTGTTTTTGGCACTGCAAATAGCTCAAGTCTAGATGGATGCTGCCTATACATGTATCCATCTCTACTTTGTTTTCACATACTGCCCTGTCTAAACATCCTCAATAGCAATATAGACTAGACATTTATAACCCAATGATAATTTTTACTTTTAGATCATTGCTTCCTAGCAAAAACCTGCATTTTGTCTCATTAGTATTTCATGAGGGAGAAAAGAACTTTAAACGCAAACATTACAGAGAAACAGGCATGGTGAGAGCCGTAACAGCAGTGTTTACCAGACACCAGCAGAAAAACTTTTAGCAGACAACACCTCCAGAATCAATTTAAAAGTCCTAATCATATATTTTTTGATTGTTTTCTTGTTTCAGTAAGTATTTTTTTTATAATATCAGAATTGATATTACAAAGATTAATTTCATTCTTTTGCTACCTTCACTAGCTACATAACATATACTGGTTCCACTCTGGAGATGGAAATACTGTTTGTGAAAATAGCATTGGTATTCATCTTGATATCTTTAAGAGCTAAGCATCAAAATGATTTAATAAAGATTTGCCAGATAAACTTGATTGCTTCTTTAATAGAATTAAAAAATTAGTGACTGAAAGAAAAGCATAATATGAGAGGCATTTTCAATTAATTAAGGAAAACATTTGATATCGCATTCTATAAAAGCTCTTTTCTCAAAATTAATTTGAATTGGCTTGAATATGAATGTTATCATGTGAAATAACTACTGATGGAAGATAGTAAACAAAGGGAAGTGGTGAGCTGCAAAATAGTGACTTAGGAGGAAATGACTACCTGTTTCTGCCTTGGGAGGTCAGGTTATAATCTGTTCCTCATTAATGACTCTGCAGAGAGAAAAAATAGCATATTAATTAATTCACGGAGAGTACTAACTTGGCAGTAGCTATAAAGGCTAAAGGGCTACAAGGCGTACTTCTGCACTTTAATGCAGAGGATGAGCTTGAATCTTAAACCAAAGCTGAGAAATATCAATAAACAGATTTTATGTAAAATTTTCCAAAATTCAGTTTTGTGAGGTAAGCTGCAGTTCAGAAAAAAAGTGTGTATATTCTAAGCTGTCATTGACTTCAGCCAGTGTTAATCATAAGCTTACATGTTGTGTAGAATAATGAAGTAGTTAAGCTCAGGTTTAATATTAAGCTTATTCTTAAGTTTTTTATTGATGCAAATTCTATAAAGCACAGATGAAACTGAAAAATAAAACATAAGCATATTAGAGAAATGTAAATGTAATCCTGCATTAATAAGACTTCTCTTTCTATGGCCCATGTTACTCCCTGGAAATAGGATTAAGGAGAATGAGTAAAAAAAGTGTTATTTCATTTATCATTTATTTAAATCACAAGTAAACCTAAGTGTTCTCAGACATATACCTAATGTATCTCCTCTCTCCCCCTCTACTCTTAAAATAAAACACAGTAAAAAAGATTAAACAACTGCGTGAGAAGTGAATTTGTTAATGCAAGAGATGAAATTAAGACAAAATTATACTCTATTGAAATAAGTGGTAAAACTTTCATAAAATCTCAAAAGTATTAGAATTTTAGCAGAACATGATAATGCAGACATGTATCTCACACTGTAATTTTTATCGGCTACGAAGCAAAATTTTATAGGAATTTCATTCTGATATGTCACAAAAAAGAAATTTCATGACCTAAAAGAAAATCCCCTTATGGACTGGAGATGGCGTGTGGGGTCCAGAAGACCTAAAAGACATTTGAGAGACTATAAGCAATTCTAAGGTATGCCGCAACCTTTAAAGTGTCTCTTTGAATTAAAAAAGCAACCAACCAACCAAACAAAAAAAATCCAAGAAAACCAAAGACAAAAAAGAAAGAAAGAAAGAAAGAAAGAAAGAAAGAAAGAAAGAAAGAAAGGAAAGAAAGAACCTAATGGGGAAGCCTGCCATACACTATGTTTGTGCTGGTGTAGCTTTTTTTCTCCAACTTCCACCCAAAAGCATCACAGAAAGGACTGAATGGTGGTTTCCTAGAATCCAAATAGAGACAACCAGGGTGCACATTCGAAGTGCAAACATTTCACAGAAGGATAGCTGTGTGCAGCAATCTTTGCCTGCTGTGGATCAGCACATGAATCTGATGTTCATGCCGTGCTCCCATATGTAGAACAGGATGAATGCTGTGAATCCCTTTTCTACCTGACACTGCTTACATGCAGCTACAAATCATTTCTTGATTAAAATCAGTTTTGCAGAAGAGGTGCCTCTAGATTAAATTCTTTTTTTATTTGCAGCAAAATTGGATACAAGGGAGAATAAAAAACAGTACCTTATTTTTTTTGTGTCTGGAAAGGCATGAAGGCTTACAACAGATTAAATTTTCAAAGTACTTTCAGTTTGCCACCCAAATAGGCTGGAGTGTACTTGGACTCCAATTGAAAAATGAAGACAGAAGTTTCCACTGAGTATATAAACCGACAGCAGTGTCAATGTTAGCCAAAAGAGCTGAGCAACTACAGCACTAGGATTTGTGTGAGCAGCATGCCCAGTCAGCTTCATTTTTACACATGCAATATCCTTGGGCTAGGTATTTAGCATCTGGCAATTGACTGTCTCCTCATCTGTAGCCAGACCTAATTTATTATTAAAGGCAAATGAAAGGATAGATATTTTACTGAGAATAGAACAATCCATTAAATAATGTTACCCTGGTTTTGCAAAGACAAGATTGCATGGTCAGGATCACACTTGAGAAATGATGTGAATGTAATGCTGGGATACTTCCCTTGGAGCCCTGGCATAATAATAATTGTGCTAAAGGTGCTAATTGAATCTTAGGAGTACAGTGATGTAACTAAAGAGTGGCTTATAAACTACAGAGAAAATACACATATTTTTCAAGTGTTAGAGGATTTGGGGAAAAGTTAAGGCACTTCACAGCAGTCAGAACTGTTCAATTTCTGCTACCAAAGTGGGATAAAGAGAGAATTGCAGAAGCAGTGGATAAGTAAAGCAGAGAGGATCAGCTAAAACCTTCAGAGCACTTCATTCATTCATCCTCTTCACTGAAGTCTTTTTATAGCTTCAGTCTGCAATAGTCCCAGTGATCAATAGCGGCAGTTTTGCATTCATCAGATTACTCAGATTGTAAAACAGATTATAAAAATGCTGATGGAGACTAGCAAAAACCTCACATGGACAAAGTTAAGTCTATTAAAATTTATTTCTAGACTAGCTTTTTTTCCAGGATAAGGTATCAATATTTAGAATATTCATTTAAGTCTTTGAAACATGGAAGAATTTACTTATCTGTAAGGGAGAATAGGGGCGATTCTCTTTAGAAGCTGATTTTTGTTGCTTTGTCTGCTGAGTGACTATATCATCCAGGAACAGGAAGGGACCCATCAAGAAAAGATTCAGTTAGGATTTGACATATGAAATTTATTCTCTTTATGAGTGTCTATTTGAGGATACCTCATCCCTGGAGGTGTTCAAGACCAGACGGGAAGGAGTTCTGAATAACCTAGTCTAGAGGAAGGTGTCCCTGCCTATGGCAAGGTAGTTCAATGATCTTTAAGATCCCTTCCAACCATAACAATTATCTCAGTCTGTGATTTTCTGAAAATAGAAAAAACGTGTTCCATTATACCTGAATAGTTCCAAAATGTAACAAATAAATGAATTTCCACTCTCAGTAAGCACCTGTCTTCACTTCTTGCCCACCCTACAGCCTGTCGTAAGGGAGTGCAACACTTTTACACTCTATGATGGCTATCATGTGGGTCTTTGCAAAATTAATGCCTCATAAATCTAGAAAGCAATAATAAAGAAAGAAATGTTGTGGTCACAGTTACAGCAAACTAATATTGAGAACACAACATGGCATTGTAGCAAAAATAGCTAACACAACTTGGCAGAAAATTCTTACAGGTATCTTGCCACAGAGAATTTTCTTTTCTGTTTGGCTGCAGTGTGAGTATATTCCAAATGCTGCATTAAATGTACGGCATCTAGTTGCCAGAAAAATGTTGAAGAGACTTCAGAGAAGAGGTGACAGTATCATTTAGAAGGAAATATTAGAATAGTTAAATATGCATGGATTGGATGGCTGAAAAAAGACCACTAACATGGGAAGGGTTAGAAAACACTGGAAGACAGGAATTATTTAAATGGAATAATAACATATGATATGTCCCAATCTAAGTTCCATTATTCTTATATACATAATATTTTACTAGATTAAATAATTCCCCTAACAGTGGTGTCTATTAGGCTGTCACACAATCACACAACTGGCTTGTACAGCATGAGTAGCTTATAAATTGCAGTACTTTTCCAAGATATCAAAATACATTTTCTTAAAGACCAGAATTTCAACAACAAAAACAAGCCATCATGCTTATGAGGCTCTACAGCAGCAACTTTCGTTGCCAGTTCTTTCCATTTCACCTTCTTTTGGATATTTTCTTTTGTTTTGCTCTTATGTTCTTGACAAACTGTTGCCTTATTTGGTTCTCTCCAGACAGTCCAGATGGCAAATCTGGAGTAAATAATGCTCTGTTTTCCTAGAACAATTGCTCTCCTCACCAACTAGTGGCTATTTCTCACTAGCAGAAATAAGTAGTTGGGTAGCAAAAAGAAACCAAAGGAACTATAGCTACAAACAACCAGATGCAGACAGGATGCCCGGAGACAGGACAAATATGAAAAACTCATGTTTTTTCTTAATGTACTCAATACATAACAGGTTTTTGATTTGTATCAGACCTTTTTGTGATTACCTTTTTCAATTTTGTTTATAATTTGACAAATTACAAGTGAGGTAAAAGCTCTGTTTCTAAAGCTAAATAAAATAAACACTTGCAAATGGGTAAGATTATATGAACAAAATAAAGTCCCCATAATCCAAGGGGAAGTGGTTAGTGACCTATCACACCCCTTAGAAATACAGAAAACTGTGGGACTGAATGTGATCCAGCTGAGAATATTCTATCAGGGAGCTGATAGAAGAGCTCAATGAGCACTTTCAATTTTTTATCAGCAGTCTGGGGTAACTGGGGAAGTCACAGTTGACTGGAGGTTAGCAAATTTGACATCCTTTTACAAGAATGACCTGAAGTAGGATCCAGGGAATTACAGGCTGGTAAGTCTGACCTCAGTGCTAGGGAATGGTCATGGAGCAGATCATCTTGACTGCCATCACATGAAATGTACAAGACACCAGGGGATTAGGCTCAGCATAGGTTTATCAAAGGCAGGTCCTACTTGATCAACCTGGTCTCCTTCTATTGCAAGGTGACCTGCTTAGTGAATGATGGAAAGGCTGTGGATGTTGTCCACCTGGACTTCAGTGAACCCCTTTACACTATTTCCCACAGCATTTTCCTGAGGAAGCCAGCAGCCCAGGTCTTGGACGTGTACAGTCTCCACTGGATTAAGAAATGGCTGGATAGTGGGGCCAAGACAATGTTGGTGAATGGTGCTACCTTCATTTGGCTACCCATGAAGTTCTCCAGGGCTCAGTATTTCTTTAATATCTTTTTTGATATCTTAGCCCTTTTAAATATCTTTACTGATCATTTGCACAAGGGAATTGAGTGCACCCTCATCAAGATTGCAGGCGACACTAAGTTAATAAGAATGTTGGTCTGCCAGAGGGTAGGAAAGCTCTGCAGGGGGATATGGATAGGCTGGATGAATGGCAAGGTCAATTTTATATGAGACTCAATTAGACCAGGTGAGGGGTCCTGCCCTTGGTTCTCAACAATCCCCTACACCAATAATCGGAGGACAGAGTAGCTGGAAAGTTGCCCAGCAGAGAAACACCTGATGGCACTGGTCAATAGCCAGTTGCCCACGAGCCAGCAAGTGCCCAGGTGGCCAAAAAGAGTTGCTTGGATAAGCAATATTGAGGTCAGAAGAAGCCAGCGATCATTCCCCTGTGCTTTGAGGAGGTGAGGTTGCACATTGACTCTGTGTCTGGTTCTGGACCTCTCAATTTCAGAAGGACATTGAGATTGCTTAAATGCATCCAATTCCAGAGAAGAAAAACAAGGCTGATGAAGGGTCTGGAATACAAGCCCTTTAAAGAACAGCGGAGTGAGCTGAAGTATTTCAGCATGAGAAAAATGAGGCTAACCTTAGGCATAACCGTTGCCGTAGGAAGAGGAGGAAAAGCAACCTTGGGTTACAGAGGGCAATAGCCAAAAATGCGAGGAGAGAATCATTTTGTGGCAGTCCTCTGTTCACCATGGCATACCTTTTGTAGCACTAGTGTGCTTGGACCTCTAGGCTTCATGGCATTCGAAATCCCAAACCAAGGTGCAAAAAAAGCCCGAAGCATACCCAAATCCTAAGTAGAGAAGAAAAGGACTCATGAGGCTGAATCTTTTGCCCACAAGAAGGGTGCAGAGGAAGCACTGATGTGGCAGTTCTGTATTCCCCTTGGCAAGCCTTTCGTAGCTACAAAGACCCTGAAGTTCTGGGCTTTCTGCTTTTCTAAACCCTAACACTAGGCATGAGCATAACCCTAGGCGTAACCATAACCCCAGCGGTAAGCCTAGGCCTACGCTGAGCAGCCAGTAACGCAGCCTTGGGATAAGACGGGTGCCAACAAAATAGTGTGGGAGAGCCATGTTGTGGCTGTCCTGTGTAGCCTGTGGCATGCCTTTTGTAGCTGCAATGAGCTTGGAGCTCAGGGCTTTGTGCTTTCCAGAACCCTAACACTAGGCATGACCATAAACTGAGGCGTAACCCTATACCTTAGTTGGAACAGTGAAGGCTTCAAGGGACTGAGGCTACTGCCCACCAGAATGGTGTGGAGCAGGCAGTGTTGGGAAACTCCAGTGTTCCACTTTGCATGCCTTTTCTAGCAATAGTGTGCTTGGAGCACTGGGCTTTTTGGTTTTCGAGACACTAACCCTCGGCGTAACCCTAACCCTAGGCTGAGCAGAAAAGCCTCATGGGGCTGAGGATGATGCCAATCAGAATGGTGTGAAGGAAACCATGTTGTGGCAGAGCTGCGTTCCCCTTGGCATGCCTTTGGTAGATGCACGGGCCCTGAGACTCTGGGCTTTGTGCTTTCAGAACCCTAAACATAGGTGTAACCCCAAACCCTTGCATAACCCTAACCCTAGGTGGATTAGTAAATGACTCATGAAGCTGATGTTAGTGCCCACCTGAATGATTTGGAGGAGGCCATGTTGTAGAAGACTTGCGTTCCATATGGCATGCCTTTTGTAGCAATATTGTGCTTGGAGCTTTAGAATTTTGGTGTTCTGGACCCTAACTCTAAGCCCAACCCCAACCCTAGGCGTAACCCTAAACATAGGCTGAGAAGTAAACCAGTCTCAGCAATGGTAGCTGGGTCCCAAAAGGTGCATGGAGAGCCACATTGTGGCAGTCCTGTGTTCCCCTTGGCATGCCTTTTGTAGCTGTGCAGTTCCGTTAGAGCTGGGCTTTATGGTATTCTAAACCCTAATTCTAGGCATAACTACAAACCTGAATGTAACCCTAATTCCAGGTGTAAAACCTAACGCTAGGTGCACGCCTAACGCTAGGCAGAGCAGAAAAGCCTCATGGGGCTGAGGCTGTTGCCAATCGGAATGGTGTGAAGCCATGTTGTGGCAGTGCTGTATTTCCCTTGGCATGCCTTTTAAAGCTGAACAGGCGTTGAGACTCTGGGCTTTGTGCTTTTAAGAACCCTAACACTAAGTGTAAGCATAACCATAGTTGTAACCCTAACCGTAGGCTGAGCAGTAAACCAGACTTGACCTTAAGATAGGTGCCAACCAAATAGCTACTGGGGGAGCGAGGTTGTGGCAGTCCAGTGTTGCCTGTGTTTCCTGTAGCTGCAATGAGCTTGGAGT
>VXBQ01017092.1:1211-44962 GCA_013400175.1 Phainopepla nitens | reverse complement strand
GGCCCGGCGTGCGGCTCTGCCGCTCTGCCCGCCCGCTCCCGGCCGGCCTGGGGCAGCAGCGCCCGGCCAGGCACCCCGCACCAAGTTCCCCCTCGGTTCCTGGGTTGTTGGAGCCGGGGGAGCCGGGCTGGCGGCCCCGGGCAGGGCGGGAGCCCCATTTCTCCTCGTGGCCGCGGGCGATGCGGGACATAAGCGGCACTAAAGCGCAGCCGGAGCGGAGCGTTCGTGAGCGGGTGCACGGATGTTCCTCTCCCTGAAGGTGTGGGTGGTCCGTGTGCTCCCCTTATAAATAAAGGCTTAGTGGGACAAAGTGAGGACGTGCTCATCAAATTCCAGCGGGTGCGTTTCTCTGCCGGCGTCAGCTCTGGAGTTGCTCGGCTTTGATAGACACCGGGAGACTTGTTGCTCTGAAAACAGATTTTCTCTAAGTTATGAGTTTCTGTGAAAATTATTTTATATTATTCCTTTTTTTTTATTATTCCCTTTTCATTCCTGACTTTTCTTTTTCCACTGTGTCCTTTGAGATTCTACTCTGAGGGTGCCCAACAGGAAGGTTCAGGTTAGGCCACATGTCATAGAGCAGGCAGCTCCCACGTATACATGTGAATTTTGAACGTGTTCTGTAGGCCACCGTGGTAACAGAGTGTGGTCCTTCAATAGAAAGAGCTGTCTGATGACTGTTGAGTGTGTTTTTTCTTTGTGGGGTTTGTTTTGGTTTTGTTATTAACTTTAAAATGTATACTAAAATACATAGCCTAATCCTTTGAACTTTTTGTATGTGTAATTCTGTCAAAATCATTGAGGACATATGTATTTAGTTCAGAGATTAACACTGGCTTTCCTTGTCTCAATTATAACTGAATTATAACTATAATTTTTTTCTGAGTCGGGATATAAGCTGATAGTTATGGTTTGCATAGGTCAAGGGGGAAATTTCCCAGGTGCTTGTGACACACCCACTGTACAGTTTCTGGTACTTTCCCCTGAGGTCTCTGTGCCCTGTGCTGGGAGTCGATGCCAAATTAGACTGACTGCAACTCAGAATTGTTCTGACAATTCTGTATCTCTAGTTCCCACGTGGTGCTTGTGGTTAACTTCTAGGATTTGCTCTGCGTTTTACTGTGTGTTTTGACATGTCTGATATAAAACTCATCATAAATGCATCATTGGCATATACAAATATTAGTTGGTGATGACAAAACCATTTGTTAAGAGAACGAACAGGCCAGTGTGAAGAGTTCCAGTTACGTCTTCACTCCCCTCCTTCCCAACTCAGCTAATTCCATGTAGGATGCAGACATTCTTGTTTTCTATTTACCAGCTTTAATTATTTTAAAATACCTGCTGCTGTTGTTAGGTAAAAGGGGAATTACTGGAAATGCTTCCTGGCAGGAGGGTCGGTGAGGTGCTGCTGACAACCTGGCTGCCTCTTGACATAAGCACATGGTCAGTGAAGGACTGTTCTTTTCTCTGAACTTCCAGCAGGTTTCAGCTGACAGCAGTGGACTGGTTAGCATCTGTGAAACTTTTGTGGAGTTCTCTCTTTGGTGGTTTTCTTTCCATTCTGGCCTTACATGCATAAATAACTCCTAGATAAGCTAGTGAGTGGACCTAGGATGTTATTCCACCTCACAGCACAGCCCGTGTTGTAGTTGGCTTGGTGCTAGTCCCTCCCTCTAAGGATGCACACTTCCACCCTTTCCCTTAGGCTGTCCCTGATTCCTTGGTGTGCCACTTCTGAGGTCTTCAGAATTTTCTTTTAAATTGAGGAAAAAGGAAAAGCAGTTGCTTTTTTGTTTTTTTGCCCCCTTTTTTTTTTTTCTTTTTTTGCTGGTTTAGCACTGCAGGGTCATGAAACAATTCAGGAGTGTGCTGCTGAAGAGCAGGCCTGCCCACTGTGGCCCAGTTTGGCCCAGCCATAAAGTCAGCCTGTACTTGTGGAATGCACCGGTGTTAGCCAGGTGTGTGGGCACTGCCTTTGGGCTGAGGCTGGATTGGGAGCCACAAGCTGTCTGGCATCTCCTTGGCAGGTAAAAGCATCTGTATGGGCAATCACACCAGGTAATTAATCTCCTTGGAAGTCTACAATGACTTTCATACAGCGAAAACTCCAATCAAAACTAAAACCTAATTTGTAGGAATCGATTTTCTCTAGTGCTGAGAATAAACAACAGAAAACCGTGAACTGCTGTAGGAAGGTAACCATGTGAAGCCATGTGTCTGGATTACAAATTACTAATGTATCATTTGCTAAGAAAAAAGTGATATAGGACTGAAAGGTATAGGAGGTGTAGGAAGTATAGGACTGAAAATCTCAGTGTAGTGTGGAGATAGATTAAAAATTATTTTTCATGACTGTACATAGAGAATTGAAGTGAACTTTCCAAGTAGATTGCATCAAGACAATGATTCCCCTGGTGGATTTATCATTTGTGTTTCTCCTTTCCTGGAAAAAGGGTGTTATGCTGGTCACCTATTTTTTTCTCCCTCTCTGCATCAAAACATATGCCTCAACAACATGCCCTGAAAATCCTTATGCTGGAGTAATTTGACATTCTCTGACGTTTCTTTGAGTCAACACTGTTTCCTCTCTGGCTGTTTGGCACCTTGGAAACTGGGTACAGCTGCTAAATAATAGTTGTGCTTGTGGGTCATGGATGGAAAGGGGGCCATGTGGCCGGGTTCTGGCCCAGCAGGGAGGTTTTGAACTGGTCGTGGAGACACGGTAAAAATGGCTTTTAGCAGCAGAGGAGCTCTTGAGGTGGTATCTTGAACCCTGGCTTTTTTTTTCCCCCCTTTCACTTCAAGGGGTAACGGGAGAAACTGTTCTGCTGAGGGATTCTGTCTGCTGATAACTCTTAGTAATATTTTAGGCTAGTAAATCAAGTACTGTCACTACCAGCTACCTTTTTTTCACTGTCTTGTTTTCTTTTTTTTAGAGACTTCTGCAATATTGTGTGTGTTTTGTCGTCTTATGGTGAGATACAGTAATTCAGTCTATCTTCTGAATGCAGAAATCACTCAGATGTCCAGCATCACAACTCAAGTGTAGACTTTCTCTTGCTGAGATGAATTTGCTGTTGTGAAATCTGCGTTACAGATACAGTCACTTGCATATACATTGTGTGTAGCAGACATAAAGAGTTTGTGTTTAAGTAGACAATTTGCATTTCTTTTATGTCTTCTACAAGTGGCTGAAGGGTAAAGAAGGGGAGAGTAGTGACTGTTCTTGAGATCTCGAGTTATCATTTTTATATGAGCCTTCTAATGGATCACTTATTAGTGATTTTGTGTTGCTTTTGTGAAAAACTTCCTCTTTCATACTACTTACATAAGTGCCTTGGGTGAGTTTACTGTGGTGTGGTCTAGATGCTGGTGCATTTTTCCAGCCAAATTCAGAAATACCTACTTGTGGACACTTACTGGAAACATTCTCTTACTCTGAAGTCAGTGGCCTTTGCCATTTTTGTTTCTCTGAGAGCCGGTGGGCATGATTTTTATCATAATAGGAGTCATAACATACTCAAGGAGAAATGTTGCCCCTTTCTGTTTTGTGCGCCCTTGTGTTGTCAGGCCCAGGCCTATGAAGTGGTCTGGTTATGGAATCAGAAGTGAGTTCTGGGGTTATATGGTGACTCTGCCATGTGTGTTTTAGGTGTTTGAAGGGGCAGCAGTTTCTCTGAACTGTACAGTCGGGGGTAGTGTCTCTCTTGCATTGGTGGGTGCCTCCCAATATCTCTTGATACCTCTTGATATCTGAGGTGGGGTATGACTTGTTAAGTTCCAGTGACAAGAAAGAAATGCTGTTTTGTTCTCTCAGTGAGTTTATATACAAGTTACTGCTTTCTGGAAGGCACAATTTTTACTGACACTCGGCCCTGGGCCCTTGACAGCTTTGGATACTCAAGGTCACAATAATTTGTGAAAAATTGTGGACTTGAAGAGAAAATTGTTGTCCCATCTCCTGCTTTGCTGTTTCCTTTCAGTGTCAATGTGTTGGGGATGGGGAGCAGGGAGCAATGGACCTGGATGAAACTGATTTTTGTCCTCTCACGTCAGACCACAGGACATCAGTGCAAAATTTTGTCCTTGGTTCACTGTTCTTTGTGCCTGAAATAGGCTAAAACCAGCTGCTTGGGTTCAACTGCAGCACACAGGAGTTTCCTCAGGCATAAATGGTACTCAGTTGATACCATCTTGTAGAAAATCAGATTTCCTTCATCAGGAAGCTGACATTCTCAGTTGCCTATAAATCACGTGAATACCTTCGTCTGAGGTAAGCACCTGATTGTTGGTGAGGTGTAAAAGCCGAGCCCTCATGACCTTCTGAAGGTAAAGCTTCAGACTCCTGTGGGCAGACTTGCTGAGCTAGTGTTGTGTGTACTGACAGGATAGTCCAGTTGGAATTCCTCTGGTCTGTTGTTCCTTCACTACTCTCAAAAATCAGTTGTATATTTCTGTAAATCTGAAGAGCTGCAAAATGCAGTCTCTTCCTCAAAGGAGGGCCTCGTTCATGAGGGACCCAGGAGGCTCAGGGTAAGATCAGGTCTTAAATGGAGGAGAAAGTTGATCAACCCCACTGATACCAAGGTTCTGCATGTAGGTGCTCCTCTTGGAGTTGAATCTGAAGACACATGTTGGACTTTGAAAAACTGACTGTTTGTGTATGCTGCTTAGGCTAGTTCGGGAATTTTATACAGAGTTTTTCAGACCTATAAGGGGCTGTCTCTGTGGGCTTGTACTGCCCTAGAAGGATTTCAGCATGCTGAAAAGACTCAACTGTTTCATTTAACATCAAATGTATTACCACCTCAACAAACTTGTACTTATGGATAAAATGTGAGTTAATCAGTACTGTATTTTATATATTTATATTTATATATATATATATTAAAAAAAAACGATAGCCTGGTATTAAGCTAAATGCTGTACTTCAAGGTGGGTTTTTTTTGTCTTCTGTTTTGCATACCTTCAAGGTATTTGGTTAAAAATGAGTTCTCATTATGCAAAATGACATGGTCTCGGGTTAAGCCCCAGACAGTTTTACATTCTAAAGGACACCTGTAAATTCTGTTAAAAAGATTGCTCAGAATATTTTTAAATACAGTGTGCTGCTTGGCACTGTTTCCTAGATGTTTGTCCATTGCAATTCAGGGTATAATGACATGCAAAGAGACAGACAGTCTGTCCTCACAGTCTTGATTTCAACTATCTTTTTTTTTTTTTTTCCTGTAAAGTGGATGTTTTTTGAAATTCATCACAGTGGCTCTGAATGATGACCATAGAGGATGGAGGGGGTAATTCTGTGGAAGTTTGACGCAAGTTGGAGTACTGACAGAGAGATTGTCATAGCTAAGTTGAAGTGAGCTGCTCCCGTGCAAAGGCAGTTCAGAAACACAGACTATCAGCACGCCTTGAATTCTTTGCTGTGGTGCCTGCATAGCTTCCTGGGCTTGGATATCACAGAGTGGCCTGGCTTGGAAGGGACCTTAAACACCATCTAGTTCCAACCCCCTGCCATGGGCAGGGACACCTTCCACTAGACTAGGTTGTTCAGAGCCCCATCCTTCCTGGCTGTGAACACATCTCAGGATGGGGCATCCCTGTCTCTGGGTAGCTTGTTTAAATCTCGTTTGTTATGTCTGTGCTATACAGAGGTTTGTAGTGTTGTAATATCCAAATCTTGATTGAGCATCCTTTTCTCCTCTGCAATTTGCAGCTAGCTGTACTTTCCCACCTCTCGATCAGATTGTATGCATACATGAACTGAACAAATAAGAAGCTTTCTTGTTACCGTTGTAAAGATGACAATAAACATAGCACAATTTCCCCCGCTTAATTACTTCAATAACTGTTTTAAAGGGTTTGTTCTTTCAATGGTTGATTAAGAAGAAAACAACTCAAGGTATTTGGTAGTGATCAGTGTGTTCATAGTAAAAATGCACCATACTGTAAAACAGATGCTGCTGTGCTGCATGATTCTGTTGATATTGGGTGAATCCTTAAGGTAAAAATCATTTTCAGAAATAACACAGCTCCCACAAGGGGATCCAACAGGGAGTTCCAAATGGTAATGGTGGTGGTGCCTTTGGTTACCTTTTGATATATTCTGGTGAACACTGGGTTGAAGTTATCTCTAAACACAAAACCAGTGAGATTGGCTTAAGAATGTCTTGAAGCCAGAAATGTTGTTAAAGGTTTCAGTATGTTCAGACAGCCTCTGTCTAGAAGACACATTTATATTTTTCTTACTGATAGAGTAGTTGTACTCAAGATTGCTCTAAACAAGTCAGGGATGACCCCTCTGCTTTTTCACGTCTGTCTTGACTGAGGTATAAAAGTTAGATGTAATAAAAAGAAAAATGCTTTAGATGAGAAGGGTGAGGATATTAATATCAGGCATGCTAATGGATAATGTAGTGCTTGAAATGAAACCCAGGAAGTCTTCCAAGAAACTTGAAGCCAGATTTGTATTGTATGTGTACTTGCCCCCTGAAGCTATTTAATGTTTTAAAATGTAGTCATGCAGTGTTCCTTTTTTCACTGTATCTGGAAAAAAAAAATCTTTAGTTTCTTCATTTTAATATTAAAAATCACCTTGGATATTTTTTCCCCGCATTTTGTTTATTTGGTCATGGAAGATTTTCTATCCTGACCTGGGTAGGGCATAGGAACACAGAACAATTGTTAAGAGACAGGAATGGTAATAGCAAGATTGAAGTAGAGGTCTCAGGAGAAGGCTCAGTGAAAAGCGTAATTTTCTCCAGAAAATACTCCAGAAAGTGGCCCAGATGGAGAGGAAGAGGAATTTCTTACACAGCTTGTCAGGAAGTCTGCGGTATAGAAGGTGAGGGTGTTTGCAGTGTGCACTGGTACTTTGGCAGTGCTTTGTTGCCAGAGCTATGATTCTCCAACCTGTGAGATGGCAGCTGCCATATTTTTATGTGGAATTACCAAGGCAGAGCTCTGCAGTCATGGGCAGTGTGGTGCTTGTGCAGTAGGTTGTTGAATATAAAAAAATCTGTGTGTACCCAGTGAGTCCAGTGCTCGCAGGAAGCGTGTGACTGATCCTGCACAAAATAGATGGGCTGTAGGTGGATGTGCAGCCTGTCCTTGGAGTGCCTTCCAGAAGTGTCAGAGCAAGGCAGAGAGATTCACTAATTGTACATTGCACTTGTGACAGCCCCTGCTCACAAAAATGCTTTGCTCTTACTGTGTGTGCCTGTTGCAGTTGATGGCTGTGCACATGGTGCTCGTGTCTGGGTTGTGTCGGGGTACAGCAGCTTTAGAGCTGTGCCCCAGAAGTTCTGGCAGAGATACTGCTCCTCTGGAGATAGAGGGCAAGTAAAATCTGAGAAACATGTTTGGGAAAACGTAGCCATATGGCAGCCTTTTGCAGAATCATCTTAGGTTGTCCACAGCTGCAGGAAATAAAAAGCCAAAATGGAGCCTCTCAGGTTCTGGTGCTGTCCCTGGTGCTGTGTTTGCCTGGTGTTTTCTGGCTATGGGCCAGCAAAGAGGAAAGGCTGTTGGTGTAGGACAAAGCAAGGGCATTGGAGAACATCCCCCAAAATTTCATGGGAAAGCAGAGAATGAACTGCAATCAGTAATTACCACAGCTGATGTATGTCTTCCAAATACTCTTTTATATTCAAAAAAGTGGATTCTAGGTTTGCGGACTTGGTAGCTTCTCGAAGTCCTTAGCTGTGTAATCTCTTCTTTTATGCTTTAGAACAAAGACCTCATGTTTGAAAGGGGATTAAAACCATACTGGTGCTTCCAGTAATTCCAGTGTCCTTGAAATAGTGGTTTTAGATTTTTTTTTTAATTTTCTTTTCCCTAAAGCAGGCCTCAGTTAAAACCTGTTCTTTTTCTCCTAGCTCCCCAGCAGAGAACAGTGCAGTGCAAAGGTCTGTGTGTGCAGTGGGTTATATAAGTTATATAAGTGGTAAAACCTCGGGCTGCTGTTGGAAGCGACGTTCTCTCCGGTCATCGGAAGTGATGGTTTCAGAGCTCCTGGCAGTGCAGTCACTGCTGGGGTGTGGGGTAGCAGAGCACAGGGAGCGACTCGTTCTGGCCGTGAGGGGAACAGCACACACACAGCAGGGTCTCTTTGAACATAGCTGTGCTTGTGCACCGTGTGCTGTGGTTAGTGGTGCACTTAGGTCACTTCTGGTTGCAAGACTAATGAGCAGCCCTGAAGAGTGTTACAAGCTGGGCTCAGTTTGCAGATATGTCTTGGACTGGTTGAGTGTTGTATGCTTTAGGTTGAATCAGTTATTGGCTCTGGATAGTAGTTTTACAGTGATGATTCAGCATTAGTATTGTTTTTCCTTAAAAAGAAAAACAGTTTGCTTCCTGCCTCTTTCTTCAGAAATTCAGCTGTAATTCTCAATGATTGGAATTAGCAGTTTCTTAATGGGTGTTTTGAGTGCACATAGCCATTGATTTAAAATTTCTGCTACAAACCCAAGTAATTTGCTAATTAGCACCTTAAAAGATCACCTTTAATGCTGTCTTCTGTGGCTTTTCTACTTAAATCTCTTTTTTGTTTCATGTCTTTTCTTCATCTTAGTCTTTCTTCATTCTCCAGCTGCTAGCCATTTCCATCTGCCGCTTTGCTGATTCTTTGTTCCTTGCATGGAGTGCTCTGTTTGTGCTTGGGAAGAAGAGAAAAGAACAAGCTCCTCCACAGTCACTCTTTTCTTGATTTCCATTTCAACTTTCTCAATATTTTTTTTTTCAATTTCCTATTTTCATTCAGTAGCCCTCATTTCCGCCCTTTAGTCTACTTCATTAGTTCCCCTGTGGTTGTGCTAATTGGCCTCTGTGGCTTTTCCTGTGCTGGAGCAGGAGGCAGAAGGGATGCAATTAGCAGGAGGAGATGGCTTCTTGTAGGAGTCTAGGGAGGACCTTGCTGCTCACTGCAGTGCTGTAAGATCAGGTACAGAGATAGACTCTGTTTCAGCCAACCTGCAGCCACCATGGTGTTTAGTTACTAATTAAAATGATAAGGTGTCAATAATATATAGGATTATATCAGTGTGTTTCACTGCCATGGGTATTGTCTGTTTGGCTGTGCTTTTTCTGCCTATTCTGGTTCATAAACTTTTGAAACTAATATTTTCTGTTGCTAAGACTAGCAGTTACAGTAGCATTTACTGCATATTGCTACAGGGGTTAATAAAAGCAGTGTTCCAGTTTTCTTTTAAAATACGTTTACTTCTCTATTTTGTCAGGTTGGCATATCTGTCCATGTAAATACTGCTTAAAACATGTATTTATACATTTTGTTTGCAATTCTAGGAATGCTTTAAGGGAAGCTGGGCCACTCACAAGTTATTACACAAGAAAGCAAGTAAGTACATTATTTTTTAAAATGCGTTTTCATTTTACTTTGAATTGGTTTTGTCTTGTGCAGTGAGCAGTAGGTGGCCTTGCTTGAGGTGGGGATTGGACCAGATGACCTCCAGATGTCCCTTCCAACCTCAGCTGCTCTGTGCTTCTCTGCCTAGGAGTGGTATTGGGTTTTTTTTCCAAGATACCTGGCATTGGATGATGCATATCTAAAATTTTGTCCAGTTCTCGACAATCTAAAGTGCTGTATAAAATTTCAGAGGCAGAGGTTCACAGAAGTGTTTGTTTCTGTTCACTTTTCTATTTGCATGAATTACTGCTTGAGCTGCATTGCCAGGTGTATGAACACAGAAGGAGAGGTGCTGAAATAAAGGGCAAGGAGAATAATAAATCACTATTGTAAGACAGTGTTCCTTCATAGCATTTTGATGTCTAATGCAGTCAAAGGCAGTATAGTGGGAAAGGTTCTTGCAAAGTCTTTGTGATTAGATAGTTGCTGGAACACAAGTGAGTCAGAGTGCAGCTGTTCTGTACATTTTTGGAAAAAAAGGGAGAATGCTTGTGTGCATGGTTCAGCCACTGATAGAGGATGTATCATAGCTAGGATTTTGCTGAGTTCAGTTCAAGGCAGTAAGAGTATCTGTGTGCCTTAGTGACAGCTGGTAGCTCTGGCACAGAAATACTAGGAGACTGGTAGATTCTACCTTATCTGAGTAGTGAGAATAACCCATGAGTTCAAAACCAAAGAGAGGGCAGACCTCAGTTCTGTCCCTTTGCCTCCTCCCTGCCACCACCCTGCCTATCTTCATTAAGCCCTGCTGCAAAGGGAGGTAGGATTAAAAAGTGATATGGCAGAAAGTCACATCCTCAAATAATTTACCTCCTTTCCTAAAATCCTATAGAGCTTTTTCCATGATAAATGTTGGACGGTGTATAGGTTGGAGTAGTACAGACAATTGATAATGTTTTCCTTCTTTCTGCCTTCCCAGTGTAGGGATCTGATAGTTCACACTTGTATTCTGTATCCTATTGATTTGTGTGAATATGAAAAGCTTTGGACTTTTAAATTGTTATATCTCAGTTTCATCTCAACTGGATGTCATTTGAGCAGTTGACTCAGATGTCAGCCACAGAGACTTTGAGGAATTGATGCTAGGGCTTGCAATGGCAGACCTTTGCTACCTCTTCATCTTTCTGAGTTATAAAAAGAGAAAACAAACAAGTTATCCAGTTATGAGTTAATGTTACCATGCTGTTTATTAAGCCTTGCCTTCTCTTTCTGAGTAAATACTTTTCCTTTTGGTATTGCTCGGGATCTGCTTGTTTCAATCCTTTATGCAAACACCTTCAATTTGCCCTCATAGGAGTGTGTTATTTCTGACTGAAGTCAGTCATTGGACCACATCAGACGTGAATTTCACAAGGTTCAGAGAGCTGGGAAGCTCCAGCAGTTTGAGACCATCTTCTAAGGTGTAAGCACTGCCTGTCCTGAACTGCAGAAGTGGCGGGACGTGCACTTTCTTCATCAGCTCTGGAGGGGTAGCAGCCTCTATGTGTTGAGCCTGACAGTTGGATGGCCTCCCTTCCACCTTTGGATGGCCTCCTTCCCACCTCAGGTCATTTTGGTCACTGGGTGCTAAGGGAGGTGACAGGAAAGGAACGTTCATCTGCAGTGCCAGGCTGTTAATTGAAGGGATAGTGAGTGCCTCTGGAGAAACAGGCTTTTTTCCCAGGAATGAAAACAAGCACTGTGTTATAAAATTACAAATGAGGAACAACTTCATTACTACGCTTCCTTTGTGCATTCAGTCCTGACATTCCCCAGTTTGCTGTTGAATAGGGTAAGAAGAGTGTGAATTTGGAATGGACAATACAGAATGATAGCTGCTACTTACACTTTCATATATCAGTATGTAAAATGCCAGAAAGTCAGGTCTAGATGTACGTACTTCCAAGTCACTTTCTAGGCCCCACAGTTCTCAGTAGGACAGATTTTGCTGCTGCAACTTTTTCCCCCCTCCTTTTTCTTGTCTTTTCAGAAGATGAAAAAGCTAAGCGTGAAGTTTCTTCCTGGAGCCTGGAAGGCGATGTTAACACAAATCCCTGGTCTGGTTATCGATACACTGGGAAACTCAGGCCACACTATCCACTGGTAAGCAAGAGGTGCCACTCTGCTCCAGCACTGCTAGCTTCTGTAGCAACTGATGGACCACTCCTGACCTGACCTCTCACATTTTAGCTGAGAGAGGAGAGCTTCTTGATCTGAACCTGATGGCAAGGATGTGCATGGCTGTCCTTACCGTGGTTCATCTTAGTTTAATTGTTGTGTCTCCTGGTATAATTATAATTAAGGGAGTGCCTGTGAGCGTCAGTAACAGGCTTAAGCTCATACCTTTTGGATGTACACTGTGACACTTACTCTGCAAAAAAGCTACTGCTAGTTCAGATGATGTCTCCTAGCTGTTTGCTGTCCTCGCCAGTTATGGAGCAGTCTGTTTCTGAAAAGCTCAGGTGAATTAATTTAGAATTAAAAAAATGGTTTCATTTTATATTATGTAAGTGGTTTAAAATAACCTGGTGAGTGAAGTGGTGAACAACTGAAAGAGTAGTAATCTCCAGCACTGGAATGGTGAAGAACAACAGAGGTCAGTAAGATCTTTGGTTGTGAAAGGTGGGTTTAGAAGATGATGACATATAACTGTGTATATGTGTACACACACACACACACGTACATACAGATGTAACTGTACTTCAAAATCGGTACAAGTTTGTACATGCAGTAAGCTGAAGCGTTTTTTACAGCAATAATGGCATTTTCTTTACATTTGTCTTTTCTAATTGGCCTGTGCTAGAAAAGCTGCCCCAGTGGCATCCTCTCTCTAGTCTTCTCCATCTGTTACAGGCTCATTAGAGAACAGATTAGGAGAGCCTGAGCCCATGTGTGTTTGTTAGTGTTGTTGGAGAAAAAGGTGTCTGGGATATTTCACTGGCTAAGTAATTTAATTGTTATTTCTGAACATTGGCCTTTTTTTTGTCTTGTTTTTTGACTGCTGTGAGATTGATGCAAATGAAATTAGAGTTTTGACTAAAGTGATGATTAGAAGTAGCAATCTTGCTGAAGAGGAGGGGGATGTATTTGGAACCAGTGCACTTTCAGTCTGGAAAGCAGCAGAAAAAACCACTACAATAAGGCATAATACAGTATAAAACCAATTTGAATAAAAATCTGATTTTTATCAAACTGCTGTGCAGTTGGCTGTTAAAAGTTGTATAATATGGTAGCAATAGAGAGGAACAGCAGAATGTTTGGGAAGGAAACTTGGAACTTTTGGAGTGTTTACATACTTTGCAGCTTTGTCTAAATGGACTTAGCCATATTTCACATGAAATATTTCATATTGTATTTAATTTTTGTGTGTGACACTGTTTTTGTGACTATAATAATTGTTCTTGCAACTTAACCAGCTTTGCCTGTGATTTGTTTAGACGCCAACAAGACCTGTGCCAAGTTATATTCAGAGACCGGATTATGCTGACCACCCACTAGGTAACATGAAACAAATCACAATTATGAGTGTTGTGTTTGCTCTCTATTTTCCTTTTCATTGAAGAAGCCTCTAAAGCATCAAGGACATACTGGAGAAGGGAACCTCTTTTATCTGTTCTCACTTTACTTCTTCCCCACAGTAACTTACTGATTTTTAAAAAATCATGGTTGCAGGTATTTTTTGGAAGTCCAAAGTTTGTAATGGGTTGTTTTTCTAAAGTGTACTGGAAATTAAGAGTTAGTTAATTTGGTTTTGTTTTTTTTTTAATCTCAAACATACAAGTCCTAGTTCTGTTGTTAATTTGATAACAAACAGCAGTCAGTTTACTGGGTGAATTCTGCTAAATCATTCTCTGTAGCATCAGTGTATCTGTTGAAAATGCATTATTTTATAAGAAAACCTTGCAGTATGCAACTTCTGAAATAAAACTGGCATATGAGTTCCATCTGGTTTTGGACAGAGAGGAAATGCATTCGAAATTGCTTGCTTATTGGATTATTTTGGTATTTTCCCCTTTTTATATATATTGGGGCTTTGCATTTCTCCAAAAGGCTGCTATAAAGTCTGTTAGCATTATTTTTTAACCTTAAGATATTCCATAGTTATTTTTTAAAGAGTGTAAATATTAAGACAACACAAAATACTGTATTTTAGAGGGTTGCTCATCTATAAAGTTGAGATTGCACAAAATTTGGTTTGAAGAATTTACGTGTTTTTGTCAGCTGATTATTGCAGTAGTGTAACCAGATGTATTCCGAAGCTCATGTAACCCTTTATGACTGTTTCAGAATGGAATTTTCACTAAATATTTTCTAAGAGCTACTGAAAAATGCTTTTCTATGAATAAAATAACTTCCTTGTAAACGTGATATCTAAGATTGTGTTTGGACTAACTGGACATGATGGTTTTAAGCAGTAAGTGAATGAGCTTCCTGAGCACGTGAGGCATTATGGTATTGTGGAAGGGTTATGAATTCCAATTAATCTGAATAATGATGATAATACTGTGGCTTGGTGGGTTTCTTACTTTAGGCTGTGGTGAGAAAATCTGTACTTCTATTGCCCTTGGTAAGCTAAAGAAGTTCCTGGATTGTGTAGCAATCACCACCCTATATAACATGGGTTTTTTTTCTTTCTTTTTTAATCTTCTCCCTTTTTTCTTTTCAGGAATGTCTGAATCAGAACAAGCTTTAAAAGGAACCTCTCAAATAAAAATACTGTCATCTGAGGATATAGAAGGGATGCGAGTAGTGTGTAGGGTAAGGGGATTTTGATTATTCTTACAAGGTGCCTTTATATTCTTTAAAAATCTATAATGATTTTACCACTTTTTCACAGCACATTTGAGAGTGCAAACTTTCAAACCATTTTGGAGCACTGTAAAACAGTTTGGGAAGCTCAAGATTTTCTGGCTTTTTCTCTTCTTGTGACCCCAATTCCCAGTAAAGTATTTTGCAAGCAGAAGGATGATATCTGTTTCCTGCATTTGTTATTGGTAGTAAGACAATCTGTGCCTGACACATTGCTTCTGTTAAGAATATGTTTTATAGTGCATAAATGAGAACAGAACTTTTTCATCTCCTGGAGTTGGTACTAAGTAAAAACTAAAAAGCAAAACAAAGCCCCATCCCTAACAATTTTTGAAAAAAAGCTGTTCAATTGTAATCTCTTCTGTGCATATAAAGTCAAAGTTTGACATGTATTTAGGTAGTCTCATTTAAGATTATGGCATTCAAGGAAAATGTGGTCCAAACCTTAATTGGGGTATTTTCAGCTCTCACAGAGGTGGCTGAGTGCATGACCTGGAGACATCTCAAAGTCTTTCTGGAGCCCAACTCCACACAGCTTTCCTGGTGATCTCAGTGTAGCTATCAAAAATGAGTTATGAATCTTGTAGAGAGTAGTCCTGGCCTATTTTAAATCAAATTAAGCCAATTGATCAATTTTAAATCTATTTTAAATTTTAAATTGCTTCATTTGCAGCTTGCTAGAGAAGTATTGGATGTTGCTGCCATGATGGTGAAACCAGGAGTAACTACTGAAGAAATTGATCATGCTGTCCATTTAGTAAGATTAGTTTATTATTTTTCTGGTGTTTATAAGTGTTTTCTTCTATCTCTTTATTTTTAAAGGATTATTGTGTGGTATTCTTTGTTGCATCAATTCCATTTCTTTATTTCCAGCTGTTTCCCAGTTTGCAGCTGGTGGGTAGTGCAGATGCCGAAATGTGCCACAGTGCAATGATAGGTTCAAAGTGATTTAGGAACTCCTGGGCCTATCTCTATACCAGCTGCTTCCATATTTCTGGCTTCAGATTTCTTCTAAGTTTCTTCACTTGCTCTCTCAGTTAACATTGTATTATTTTCTTTCTTTTAAACCCTTTTTGCTCCATGGATACCATTATATAAAGAACACCATATGTAGGCCATGGACTTCTTGTACTCTCTGTGCTTGGTTAAGACATATAGAGGAGAAGGTTAAATTATTTATGATTGGGAATCAGAACTGGGGTGCCTCAGAGAGAACTGACAAATGAGAACATCAAACAAGATGTTTGATACAGTCTGACAAAATAAAGCCACAGTCCAGTGGAGCGTTTAAAAAACGTGCTCAAGAATCTTCCTGCCTTAACTTTCCACAGATATTTGAAGTGTGTAATTTTTTTCTTTGCTTTCTTCTCTATGAATCATGTTTTCTGGTACTTGAGGCTACTTCTGTACATTGTGGGAAAGGCAACAATTTTTTTATAGTTAAGTTTGTTAGAGAGCTTTCTTTTTATCTGCATCTGCAGCTGTTGAGCCATGATTTTCTGCTTTCATTAGGCTGGAGACTTCTGTTGAACTGCATTAAACACCAAACTACTACATTAGGCATAATGTCTAATATGAACAACCAATAGTTAACATGGCATTGCCCCTCCTCAGCAGTTTATGGAGGCTTTGGCAGGTTGTTGATACTGACTGATATCCCTAATTGGTATTTTGCAGTTCTAAAAACAGTATTTTTTTAAAAAAAATTTTTTCAAAAAAGTTAGCAATATTTTTTTCAGTACTTTGCTCAGTATGTCACAAAGTATGTGTATGTATGTATGAAATGTGTCAGTTTTGCAAAAATACAGGGAGGTTACTACAGTGCAAGGGAAGCAGCTCAAGATTTTAAATTTGGGAGAAGAGTAGTGCTAAATATAATTTTGTTTAGCTTGTATGTCTTGCAGAAATCTTGGACTGGATTCTTAAAAGCAGTAATTGAAAAAGACTTTTTAAAACAGAGTAAATATTGCCATGCATTGTTTCAAACCTGAATATCTCAGCATTCGCAGTCAAACATGAAAGTAGCTTTAATTTCTTCCTGATAAGAAATGCAAGGCATAATGAAAACACTGCCAAGAAATGCTTGAAGAATCTTATTTTCAAGAGTCACTGCTTTTCAACCTATCATTCTTACTGTAAAGCTGTTGCACATATGTTTTTTTCTGCTTTTTTTTTTATTTTGTACAAAACTTATTGGTGTAAATTGTATCTTCTCTATTTAGGCTTGTATTGCAAGGAATTGTTATCCTTCCCCTTTGAATTATTATAATTTCCCCAAGTCATGTTGTACGTCAGTGAATGAAGTGATCTGTCATGGAATTCCTGACAGGAGGCCATTGCAGGAGGGAGATATTGTTAATGGTAAGTGCTGTGGAAATTAACCTTCAATATTTCTACCTTCTGTGCACTTAAACCATGCAGTAAGGTGAGGTTTCAGAAGCAGGCAGCATCATTGGATTAGCTTCTTAAGAGAGGCTTTTGTTCTCATTTACCAGTTAGGTTGTTCTCATTTACCTCTGCTTTTTGCATACTTAAATTAATGAATTTATTTAATAAAATAATTTCAAAAGTTCAGTTCACTTTAAGAGCTTTGTAATTCTTCTACCCTGATCTGTGCATTAGCATAGTGCCTGAGTATTCCACTTGTGGCCTAGATTGCAGTTGTTCCAGACTATGTATATATAGTGAATAAAATGTATATTGAATTATTCAACTGGATTAGTTCTGTGTGAATTCTTGATTAGACGGCTCTAGATTCTTACAATTTTGCTATGCTCATGATGATTATGATGACTGTAAAGGGTCCTAATGTGAAGGCATTGTACAGGTGCATGTTATCTTTTTTTGAGCGTCTCACAGCCTAACAATACCAGCTGCTTTTTGTTCTTGGTATTCAAGGTAGTTAGGCTTTTCTTGGGTGGTGAGAGATACTTTTATAAATTATTTTATCATATCTTGTTTTAACTTTCATTTCTTTTTGGGTTGGCAGTAAAAATTATTGATGCTTTTTTGTAGGAACATTTGCATCTTTGTTTATTGTTTGTTTATTTGTTTGCTTTTCTCTTACCTGTAAATAAATACACAGTGTATGCTAAGGTTTGACCTGCCCCTAAAAGCAGGCTGTAATCTTTTTAGATTATCAGATATTTGATACATATTAGCTTGTAATTATAGCTACTAAGTCTACACCTCAGTGCAATGAGTACCAGCCTTTTCTGAACAAGTCTCCTGATTGCTACCCCTGTCTAGGTAAGGTGTGGTCTGGTTGAAAGCTCTGAGCTTGTAGGGTACATGTAACAATGTATGCCAAAGCTCCTTCATCTCCTCTTAATTTCAAAGATGATGCCTTTGCACTGCTCTTTAATATTGCCAGCTCTTCTTGCATTGCTGGAGTCCAGCCTAAGAAGCCCAGCTTATAGAATCATGGTTTGGGTTGAAAGGGACCTTAAAGACCATTTGGCTTCAACCCTTATGCTGTGGGCAGGGACACTTTCAATATAAACCAGGTTGCTCAAAGCCCCATCCAGCCTGGCCTTGAACATTTCCAGGGATGGTGGGGCATCCACAATTTTTCTGGGCAACCTGTTCCAGTACCTCACTACTCTCACCATAAAGAATTTTTGTTCAGTATCTAATCTAAATCTACTCTCTTTCAGTTTGAATCCATTCCACCTTGTCCTGTCCCTACATGCTCTTGTAAAAGTTCCTCTCAGTCTTTCTTCTTGGCTTCCTTCAGGTGCTGGAAAGCCACAATTGAGTCACCCCAAAGCCTTTTCCATCTGAACAATCTGAATTCTCTCAGCTTTTTCTGATTGAAGAGGTGCTCCAGCCGTCTAATCAACATGATTGGCTTCATACATGATGCCTTACTTCTCTGCTATTTGTGTGCCAAGGCTGTACCTCAGCCCTAGAGAACAGCTTCTGTAAGAGCCTTTAGTGATACCTTTGTCCACATCCCTGCACTTGATCAAGCTTGCAGCCTTCTGCTTTGTTATGATGAGAAAGAACTGGGCTTCCTTTCGGTAAGGTGGTGGCTCAAAAGCCTCTTGAAAAGGAGGACCAGAACAGGTTACAAGGAGGGATAGAAAAGATACCTTGGAGGGAATGTACACAATGAACAATTAAAAGGAATTGTCCATCTTTTTCTTCATTAAAACTTTTTAGCCTGGAAGCCAAAGTCCAGAACAGGTCTTTTGAATCACAGGAACACATAACCTAGAAGGTACTAGGAAGTGATGTCTAGTTGTTGACACCAAAATGTGTTTTCCCACATCTTCCTATCAAGATTGTATTGGTCTCTCTCAGCAGCTCATGTATTATATTCCGAAAGTGCTATTGTTGACTACAGTTTCCTTCATGACTGTTTACCTGTGAGAAGATTTGGGTGTGGGTTTCTTCACAAATAGCAGAGCAATAACTCTTCTAGTGGGTTTGGTGATCTAGCAGCTATTAGACCTACTAGCTGACTGACAAAGACTTAGAAACAGAAGTTCCCGTTCTGCCATAGCAGGACAACTTGATATGCAAAACCATGGTTACATACCTTTTAAAATTTAACTTCCCTCTATTAGTGCTGGAATTAATTCTAAGAAAGAACTTTAATCAGGTGAATCACCATGAGGCAAAGAGCTTCTCTTTTCCATTTTTATATTTGCCTAAAAAACAATGCTAGCTTGCTGTGTCTGCGTTGCATTGTTGCGGGAATTTTTTCCTCCCCCTCCCCCTTTTATTTCATTAAATCAAACTGTTCACCAGTGAAACACTAACTTACAAATGATTATATAGAATCTGCAAGATTAGCATGAAAGAATTGATCCTGCTGGAAGAGTTTTCGTATGGAATTCTTGTAATCAGTTCACAATTTTTCCATGTTTGTTCTTTGACAAGTGAGGAGGCAGGAAGTGAGGAATGGGGTGCTAATGTCCCATGTCTGCTGTTGCTTGCAGTGGATATCACCGTCTATCGCAATGGCTACCACGGAGACCTGAACGAGACGTTTTATGTCGGAGAGGTGGACGAGGGCGCCAGGAGGCTTGTCCAGACGACTTACGAGTGCCTCATGCAAGCCATCGATGCAGGTGAGACATGCCTGAAACATGAAGGTCTTGGTTCTCAAACATGCTGGCTCATATTGCCGCTGCTCAGAGTGACAGGAGCACTGGTGTGCTTTCACCGGCTGATGGTGGGTGTTGTGTAACGCGGTGATCCTTCAAAAGGCACGCCTCTGTGAGTGGCGGCTGCAGCTTCTTCAGAAATGTGGGCTGATCAGGAAAGTGTATTTGACACTGAGCTGATCCACGGGTGATACTGACGTGGAAACAGCCTTTTTTTGACCTTTGATGAGTAAGACATCCTTGATCTGAGTAACTTAGAGAATGTAACAAGCAAAGCATGTTTTGGGAAACCCTACTTTTATAATTTGTATGGTGTTGCAGAGTGAACTGGTAAGGTAAAACACTGTATGAACACCTAAATGTATTTCTTTAGCTCTGCCAAACCTGATAGTTATTTCATAAAGCTAGTTATGAGCTCTTGATTTTCTGTGGGAGTGTTCCAGAGAAGACAGATCCATATCCTCCATTACCTACAGAACTTTAATTATCTTGCTTAGTTGACAGTCAGGGCAGCTGCATCGAGACATACAATGAGACAGAAAGGTAGCTGCAGAATGTTATGTTCAACTTCAGAAAACAAAAGAAGAATTTTTAAAGTCCCTGGAAATACTTGTACCATCTGTATCTTTTATACCCTGCAGCTTCTTAAAATCCCTATTATAATTTAATCACTACATGGCCTCCAAACATTGAAGTTTAAGATGCTGTATAGTAAGGCTTTAAACTTGTATTTAATCAAAAGTAAATAAAAGAAATTAAAATGAACATTATTTGGGTTAATAATTTGGAGATAGCTAGTCCAGCTGAAAAGACAAAAATCCATAGGATTGATGTCTTGTGTATCCATTGTGTGATGAAGAACATACTGCTAGGTTGAGCTATCAAGAATAGAGATTACCTGTTTATGAGGGATTACTGTTCTGAAATGACCACTTTGTTTTTCAGAGCTAAACCAGAACAGTGTGTATCTTTGGTCCTGTACTTTTTTATAGCAAATGTTACATGTGTTGTCTCTTGTCCTTTGTATCCTGGTTTTGATGTGGAAACTGTGACAGAAATTTCCCTGTGTTCATTACAGTGAGATTAAAATTCTCACTGTGAGTCTTTTTTACCAATTTTTTAGATGCTGTAATGTGTTTTAAAGGGTTTTAGACATTGCATGTGAGTAGGAAGTGTCTCAGCTGTTAAAAGGGGGTCACCTCTCCCCTCTTTAAATCATCTCAATGTCTTGGTGTTGGACCAGCAGAGCTCTACCTGGGAGAGCTGTATGAGACAGCAGAGGGCTCCTTGCTCCATTGAAATGAGTTTCACGTGCTGTCAGGCCCATCCTTCACAGCTATTTAGCATAAACCCAACAGTTTAATCTCTTCCCCACCATGTCCTTTTTTAATTTTTGGAGAAGCATGTATATTCCAGTAGTATAAATTTCTTGTTAATTTCTGTAAATTCAGTTTAGGAGTTTCACTTGAAGTCACATTAACAGAGAATTGAACTAAATGGTTGCTTTACCTAAAGTTTTAGCTTTATGTGAACTCTGCTTAAGATGGCTCCACACAACCACACATCTGGCTCCTGAAGGAACAACATATATTCATGGAGTTGGGAAAAGTCTTGGAAAAGCTTGATATTTTGTTTTAAGGGGCTCAAGGTTGTTTCTGGTATGAATCTTCATTATCTGAATGATGAAACATTGTTGCTTTTATGGTATTACTCCTCCCTTGTCCAAGTGCTCAAAGTGAATTTCTCACACCATTTTCATGTGTTTCAAACTCCTTAACTTGTAAGGCGTCCTAAAGGGATTGTCAAAAAAGTTAAACCTGAATATGAACGTTCTTATTTGCTGTAGCGTTGTCACTGAGAATCTTGTCTAAGAGTAGAGATACCCATTTTCTCTTTATTTATTTTTCTATGTATTGGTCCCTTGTGTCCTTTTTTCACAGAGTAGAGGGATAAGTGTATATTAAAATATAGTTCATACATTCATTACAAGATGCACTGCAGCTCAGGGTGTGAGAGCTCACCAAGTACTTTGAAAGTCCTTTGAAAAGTCCTTTATTTTCAATTTCAAGCTTCGACATCCTTTTAATGTGAGCACTTGCATCCATGAAAGGAAGAAAGTAGTATTCTTGTGAAAAAGGTGTTTTCTTCTGTCTCTCTTGGGTTTTTTTTTGTTATATGAGACAGTTTCCTCCCTCTGTCATGTTATTACATGCACATACATACTCAGTGGATGAAGTGATCATAGGAAGTTGCATACTGGAACAGATGGACTCACGAGCCACGAGTGCTACAGAGATGCTGTGTGTGATGGTTAGCTGTGTTGAAAGAAAGCTCTCTACGTTTCCTTCTGTATATCTTTAATTTTGCAGTAAAACCTGGTGTTCGGTACAGAGAACTGGGGAACATAATTCAGAAACACGCTCAAGCAAATGGATTTTCAGTGGTTCGGAGCTACTGTGGGCATGGAATCCATAAGCTTTTCCATACGGCTCCCAACGTGCCCCATTATGCCAGTGAGTATTCACTCCCTTTGTGCTGTCCTGGAGACAAGAAGTGATTTGCAGTGAAGGCACCCAATTTACTTGAGCCATCAAGTTGGCATTTTGGCACTTGAGAAATATTTTTTTTTTTTTAAACTCTGGTCTGTAGCATACTTTATGAATCTGTGCTTGCATTATCTGCCTGCACTAATGGTTAGTGTTAGCTGTTATCAGTACTGGTTAAGTGCTCCAAGTTTTTGCCTGAATTCCCAGCTGAATTCCCTTAGACATTCTTGTGTGACATGAAGTGCCAAATGTTTCTCTCCATAGAAGTTCTAAGCAAAACCTTACTGCCATTTACAGATGCAAATAAAAAGCTCTTTGAATAGTATAGATAGGTGTTGTGCCTGAATCTGGATCCTGTTCTTCATTTGAGTGTTGTGATTTTATATTTCTGGAAACTTCATTCTAATGTGTGGCAGAGGAGGAATGAACATTCCCCAGTAGCGGTAGTTTTTGGAAATGTCCATGAGCCTGTAATATTTTTTTTCAGCAAGACTAAGAGACAACATTCACAGAGGCAAAGGACAGAAGGTTTAAGTGCCAGTGGACAGCTAAGGGCAGAGTAAGCACCATGAAGCAGTGATGAACAGTTCACACTCACTTCAGCTGTAAAGCTGCCTTGATAATAGGACACTTATTTCCTCAGACCTGACAGGTGCCTCCATCTTCCCATCTCCTAATGAGCTCTAACACATGTTATGGTTATAGAGTATAGTCTAGCAATTCCTGATTTTCCATGTCATAATTTCCCTAAGTTATTTTTTCTGACAACAGAGAAAATCTGTTAATTGCAGGGTAAAAGGGTATCAATTCCTGGTATGTACTTTTTGTTGTGTAAAATGAAGAAAATACGGCTTCTTTGGAGGTGGAGAGCTTTTTATACCATTTAGTCCAAGACAAAGGAAATGCCTGTCTTTTCTGGCTATTTGGAACTTTGAGCTTCCTTCTTTCATTGAGCAAATGTGTTTGTTCCCAGAAAGAAAGATGCTGGGTATTTTTTCTGGTATTTTTAAATACAGAGTCACAGCAAAAACAAAGTAGATAGATCTAAGGGACTTAAAACCTCTTGGGGGAAAAAAAAAAAAAAGAATGCTGCTGCTTATTTCTAGTCTACTACAAAAGGAGTTTGAAAGTCAAAAAGCTCATTTTCTAAGAAAAATGTAATGTTGCTGTTGTGGCAGTTTGATGTCTGAGATTTTTAAAGCCTCTAGGTGATTTAGACAGTGTAATAAATTTACACAGTTAAGGCTGGGGCATGTAAAATGAATGCAAATTCATTTGCAGCGTTCATTTGGAAATTTCATTTACAGCAGCAAAGTAGCTGGGAGCTAATGGTTCCTGTGCAGTTCTGGAGTTTGTTCCAGCTCTCAGGCTCAGTTACATCTGAGCTGCACTGTCATTCCAGCTGAAACAGGGCAGAGGAAATGGGATGAAGCCTTTCTTCAGTCAAACTGCACTCCTGCAGTCATGCTGTCCATCAGTTCATGTGCCTTCACATAAGCATTTTTGGTGCATTTAACATCCAAAAGTTCCTGTGTTACTGTCCTGGATGCCTCGAAATGCTCTGCTATTTTATGTTAGCTGACAGTATTATCACTCTGACAGTACTATGACCCCATTATCCAGGGTAATGAGGGGGCAGGGTCTCTTTCATAAATGGAATCATGGGATTACTTAACCACTGTCACATTTTAACAATTTATTAGAGCTAATGGGCTCATTGCAAACAAATATGGAGATTCCAAGCCTTCTCTGAATATCTTAAGTGCTTCTTAATTCTGTTGTTTTTTAAATTATGATTTTCCATTATAGAAGTGTGCAAAAATTCCTGTATTATATTTGTTCAGTGTTTTTATAGAACTAGAACTGAAATTCCAGTTGTTGGAGATAAAGACAACAATTAATTTTAAGCTGATTGAGTTTTACAGTGTTGGTGAATGGGGAGAAGGAAAGAACAGAGGGAAATCTCTGTGTATATGTAAAAATGGAAAAGTGAACAGATCATCTCAGAAGAGCTTTTCTGACTTTACTGTGTTTCTGGTGTATTCTGTTAGGACAAGGATTTACTCCTTTACTTAGATGGTATTCTTTTTTCTAACCTGAGTGTTTATTTTATTGCAGAAAACAAGGCAGTTGGAGTCATGAAGCCAGGTCACGTATTTACAATTGAGCCAATGATCTGTGAAGGTGAGCAATTTAGCAGTAGAGTAAAATGGTTACTCTTGTTTGCTCCTGAGTAGCGATGGAACAGAATGCTGGTTCTGTAGAGCTGATAGATTTTTCATTTCTCTTTGGGGGACTGCTGCCTGTTATTGAAAGACTGGCGAGAAGTGATGCTTTGTTTGCAGGTGGCTGGCAGGACGAGACGTGGCCGGACGGCTGGACGGCGGTGACGAGGGACGGGAAGCGCTCAGCGCAGTTTGAACACACGCTGCTGGTCACGGACACGGGCTGCGAGATCCTCACCCGGCGCCTGGACAGCGCTCGCCCCCACTTCATGACCCAGTGATAGTCCACGCTGAGCAGGTGCATCAGAACCACAAATATATAGCTATTTTTTGCCCCTGTACTATGCATTTTTTTTTTTTAAGAGTACAGAATAGAAAGATCTCACCATTTACTTTGTTCTCAGTGATTGTAGATAAGAGGAGTATCTTGAAGAACCTGACCCAATGTCTACAAAAGCAGAGAAGAAATTAAAGACTTTCCTGCTTTCCTCCTACCTACAACACTCACGCTGTACTTTCCTTTTTTCTTCCATTATCTCTTTAGCACCTTTCTTCCAATTAGACCCACAATTGCTTCTGTTGCTGCCATGATATTAGCTAGAAAAGCGTGGGTAAGCTTTCCCACTGGGACTTGATATTTTGGGATCCAGGTTTTTTTCACCATTTCAGTGTGCCCCGTCACTCTTGGTTTGTGAGTGGCACCTGAGATTTTAAGCATTTCTTATTCCAAAGATTTGCTCTTGCTTCTGCAGATACTATTCTGGGCCTTGTTTGTTTATCAGCTGAGAAGGGGGCAGAAGGGAGAAAGACACGTACGTACAAGAGCGGGCTGCCTTTACTTCTGCCCCCGTCTCTCTGCTGGTGGCTTCTGTGGTGATTGCCACTGTGGGTGGCACACTGTGTTACTGGCAGGACTTGTTTCTCTTGCTGGATGTTTGACAGGATGGGAAGTTAACAAAGTCTGTCTTATATGCAGCTCCCTGGAATAAGCTGCTTTTTGGCAGAGCAGTACTTGCAGGCAGCCTCGTGCACCAAAAGCTTGGTGAAGCTGATGTATCAGACTTGCCTAGGTAAAGGAATGAAACAAGAACCAAAAAGATCCCATGATTCATGGGATCCCTGTGTGTGTTAACTGTGGGGCGTTTTTTAAAAGTACATCCACAGTAGCTGTGGGGGATTGGATTTGCAAGACTTACAGTGAAGTATCTCAAAACAAGTCTGAGTGTGTGAAAATGAACACGTTCAACGCTGTATTCATTTTCTTTTGGTAATTTTTAAACGGGTCAATTTTTCCCCTTCGGTTGAGTGAGTTTCAGGCTTTTGGAAAGTCTCTGGGGGGCAGCTGACCTTTTTTTCCTCAGACAGGGTATAGAGTGGGCAACATTGGTATATTTACCCCTTTATATTTTGTTAATGAGTCATGGTGAGCTGGAAACAGTTATGTTAAGGAGTGTGGATTGATTGAGCCTCTCTTCTCTCTACCCTTTTTCCATGCCCATTTCCCTTCCATCATCTTTGGTGTCTCTGCTGAGGGAATTTATTTTTTCTTCTGAATTGTAATGAAGATTTTTTCAGACCCCATTGTAGACTTCATCTTACACCGCTGTAACGCAAGAAATACTTAAACCAACACAGACATTAAATCATACAATCATGGGCATAAAATACACCTCTTACAAAATGTCTGGTGAATTTGTTGCCACAGATCCAAGAACATGAAGTGCTGCATACCCTTGGCTCCCCTTGGCACTGCAGAATTTAGGTGGGGGAAAGGGGTTAGTGCTTCACAGAACTGGACTCCTCGATTCGCAAATTTGCCAGAAAATGTCTTCTCTGCCCTGAGTGCCTCAGACCTCTGTTGCTGTAAGAGCATCACTGCAATGTTTTCATTACCTTTATTCTTGTTTTAATTATGCAGTAAAGTGACCTGAAACGATGCACAGAGAGCGTGTGTGTGCGTATGCGTGTGTGCGTAGAGATTTTTAACAAAACAGACTGTAGTACTCGAGTGGGATTACCTGTGCTGAGTGAGCTGTGTTGAGGAGATGCCTGTCCTGGAGGTTTGCCCACCATATCCTTCACTTGAATGGTTACAATGGTCTTGCCTTTTCTATGTGTGTGTGTATGATGCAGGGGGTGGGGGGCTTCATTTTTGGTCTATAAAATAAAAGTTGCAGCTGCTTTTAACAGAATTTTTTTTTTTTTTTTTTTTTTTAATCCAAACTCAGTCATAGAATTTTTCATTACATCCAGGTTTGCTTGCAGTAGGGCAAGCCCCACTGGTAGATGCACACATCCAGTTAGAACTCACCCTTAAACCCACACAAATGCCACTTGGATACCTCTTTGTTGTTGCACTAATACAACCAAATTTAGCACATTTTTAATGCAGGTAATCTATGATGCTATGCATTTCTGCCTGTAAATTGAAATCACAGCATGATAACTGCTCATAGTGAGTTCATACTACTGCAGCATTTTTAAAGGAGTGGAAAGCTTAGTTAACATCTACACCATATCTTTCAAAATGAGAGGGCACATCAGCCTTGAGAACAAAGCTTACTAAATAAAAATATTGAGAAAAGCTATTTTTTCACCTATCTAGCTGTGTCTTTGCTTGAACATGATGTACTAGGCTTGTGCTGACTGGGTTGTGGAAATTAACTATTTTTGATTCTTACATAAGTTGCTATCCACTTAAGTAAAAGATCCTAACCTAACTCTACTTTTTAATGACATTTTTAGCAGTTGTATACACTTTTACCAAAACCGCAATCCTGCAATTAGTTCTGAATCAATCTCTTAATGTATTTTTTCCCTTTACTGTTATGTAAGTCAGTGTGAAAATTCTTCATGCTGTTTCTGCAACTTGACTTGAATATTTAAGGAGAGAAGGTTTGGTAGATGGCGTTGGCTAAGAGTAACAGCAGGAGGAGAGTGGCCAGCCTGCATGTTTTACAGCAGAGTACATGCACATTTCATTTCATGCACGGTGATTTAATGGCAAATTTGTGTCCACTGAAGCTCTTACCATTGTCAGGATGGTGCAGTTCAGTACAGTACCTTGATCATCAAAAATGGGGTAGAAGCTCTTGGTTTTGAGTCCCTTTGCTTGCTGAACAACTTCAAAAAAAACCCTATTTCAAACATGCTCCATTCATTCAAAAGCTTTGCAGGATGAAGTAGTGGCTGGGACATCAACTCCTCAGGCTGGGAAGAAGCTGCAAGTCTTTGACCAAAGTGCTCTGGTATCACTACATTTCTGTGTTGGTATTACAGACTGGCTTCCCACAAATGCTCTGAGATGCAGATTCTCTGAAGTAATAATGTAATGCAGACAAGATTGTGTGGTCTTGATCTAGTCTGTGCAGCATAGAGAAACAGCTGTTCCAGTTGTATTTTAGATCTGTTAGATCCAGCTCACTTTCTTGGTACAGATTCAGTTTTTTCCTCCTGATGCTCAGATTTTAATTCTTACGACAGTCACATTCATTCTTAACTGTCTGAAATTAAGTCGAAATGCAGTACCTCAACTATTTCCAGAATGCTCTAGGGGATATTTTTTAATGAGAGATGGAAAAGATGTAATTGTCCCAGTTGTATAGCAGTGGCTTGGAGTAATTGTTGGTGGTGAGAGGGAATTTATTCTAATAAGATTACTGTTTGCATTCAGTGTTCTCTGTTAGAAGTTGTTTTGACCAGGGTTCTTTAAAACATGAAACTTCTCACTTAATCAGTGTCCTTGGTTTACTGAAAAACACTGAGTTTCTATGTATTTTACTTTTTTTTTTTTTTTTAACTGGCTGGGCTTTCTGCCTCTGCTTTGCAGTCTCTTTTCTGCTGTTTCTCTATGTTTTTCTGGATGTGAGGCACTGATTATAGGTTTGAATACAAAAAGAACCTTATCCAGTCAGCTCACTTCACCTAGAGTTAAGAAAACCTGCAACTCCAAAACTGAGACTTAACCCCTCCCCCTCCAACAAAATCCCAGAAAATCCCGAAGCCATCATCACACAATGCTCTTTCCTGTTCCCCTGCAGCCCTCAAGAGCAGACTTGCTCTAATAGCAGTATTTCAATGGCACGATCAGGTTTCTGACTAGAGGTAACAATCCCACGCTGTTTGTTTTTGCAGTGTTAACAGCAGACATCTTTCATTTGCCAGTAAGTTAAGGAAATGGGACAACTGTCCTGCTGAAGCCTTGGAGGACACTACTAGAGCAAATGACTAGAGGAGTTTGTGCCGTGGTCTTTACAGGAGGCCTGCCAAAGAGACCAATGAGAAATAAGGCAGAACATGGACCACCGCAGTGAACACAATTACCCCTGGACACCGAACTCTCTGCTGTGCATTTGGCTTCCAGGTTGAGCTGGATGCTGCAATCCACTGTAGTCCTAGAACAGCCTCAGAAACTTGACAAGTTCTGGCTGCTCTCTCAGCACAGTTGCAGCAAATGGATGCTGCTTCTCACCCCTGTGCCTAGCTGTGCTTTGTGCAGTGAATCCCACAGCATTTGCTGTAGACGCTGCAGAACACTCTTCCTCTGTCACATACACACTGTAAAATCACTACAGGAAAACAAGTAAGACACAGCAATCACAGTCACTCTTAATGCAAAATAATTCCAACACTGAGCTTAGAAATAAGCTTTTATTAAGCAGATTGAGTTAGCCACTATTGAGTTTGAAGAACGAGTACAGAAACAGAGGTTCCATAATCAGGACTAATTCTATAAAGCTATTCAGTGGTTAACAATTTTTTATTATTTAACACCCTAAATGCTCACCCTAAAATACATGGTCTTCCTAGTCCCAGTGCATTTTCAGTTGGTTGATTCTATCTTCTATTGAAAATTCCATTATCAAAAGGCAGTTAGCATGGTGCTGGCCAATTAGAAGATCCATATTTCTAAAATTTCAGGACAGTTCGAATGCTTAAAATAAAAACAGGAAAAAAAAATTACCAAGAAGCCAATTTTCTCCTCATCTCTCCACTCCCTTTCATTGCTGAGACATATTTTTAACTTCTGTCTTTTGTAAGAATGAAGTCACACTTATGCCTATAATATTTATTAAAAATCCAGGATAATGCTTGTTATCTTGAGGTTTTTTTTCATTTCTCCTCCAGTAAAATAACCTCCAAATGAACACTTTTTCAAACTAGGTGTCAGCTTTCAGTAGCTAGTCAAGATTGATCAGGAGCAGTAATATTTACAGGCATTCTCCCTTTGGTCTGTTTGGAAAATGTTAGGTAGCTTTCATTATTAGTTTCCTAGGACATGCTCATATATGAATAAAGCACTGACATGATACTGAAGTTTATAATTAGGACGAGGATCAACTGCTGGATGAAATTTGCATCAATGCAGTATTTCCAGTTGTAACAAATACTGTCAACTGATTTATCCAAAATAGAACCCATATGAGCTAAAGCAGATAGAGCTAGTACTTTCTCCAAAGTTATATAGAATAGATAGACATAGATTGAGACCAAATACAAAGACCGTGCTGGTTGCTTGAGATAATGCTTATAACTATTTGTCTATCTGCAGAGGAACCTAAATATTACTGAATATGTCATTTTCAGTCTCTTTACATACCTTCTTATAAGGAAGAATGTTTTAGCAATGGTGAAAGCCTGAGACTGTCCCCTAAAGGGGACACCTTTATCAGCTTTACATCTGTGTGTATTTCTCTTGTACGCTGTTGCTTGCTTTTTACTGTGTGCCTGTGTTTTGGCACATGCCTGGAAGCTCAGAGAAGTGTTTATATCAGAATCCATGCTTGTGGTATATGTCACTCTTTAGCTTCCCTGTTTAACACATGACTGTGGGCAGGGAAAACCTGTACTTTGACAGCGTCTGATCAAGAAGTGTTTTATATACTTTCCGAATTGTGAACATTACCTTTTTCCTGAATGCATCAGCTCAAAAGCCTCATTAATTTTGTCAAAAGGCAGCGTGTGAGTCACAAATTCATCAACCTTGATCTTTTTGGACATGTATTCAGTCACCAGTTTCGGTACGCTGTCTACACTCTTCCAGCCTGAAAGAAGGAAAACATGGCTTGTTTTTTCCCTTTTCCACCCATCTCAGAAAATTAGAAACACAGCCCTCACACAGGCACTTGTATGACCAATATGAAAAGGAACAGAGATGAATGACATGTTTGTCCCTCCGACGGAGGTCTGGCAAAAGCACACATTATCCAAACACACACAAGTGTTGATGAAAAATGTTTAACTAGCTGTTCCAGCATTCACATTAACAGCAGCCCTCACCTATGAAAGTATACACAAGGCATCTCTATCAGGCCCCCTACATATCTTTATAATCCAACCCAATAAGTTTTGTATTGCTTGGACAAAGAGCAGTGTAATAATTCAAAGTCTGAATACTTCAGCAATTACTGAATTCCCCAAAAAAATTCAATGTGGTTTTGAGTTGACAGCAGAAAATGTGTACCAAGCACTTATTCCCTTTTTATTTTAAAGGTCTTTACAGCACATTGTCATGTTGGCCCCACAATTTACTTAGTGGTTAAGCAACACAAACATACTGCTGTGAGTTCCTGTCTCCCCAAAGACCAGGTCCTTTCACTGGACCAAACTGAACCAATCATTCACTTGGTGATAAAGCAGTTCTCCCTATCCCACTCCTTTAGTATTGAGTAGCATATAGTTATATTCTCTCTTCAAAATATGTTAGATAACATACCAATGTGTTAATCTGTACCCTGTAGGAATAACAGATTTTAAGGGTCTTTATCTTAAAAGCCAACACAGCATTTATGAATAGCCTGTCAAAAGTACATTTCTTGCATGAGCAAAACCAAGGGGCTGTGTTCTTCCTAGCTTGAGCCCAGAGTAAATTGTTTTTATCCCCACAGCAAGAGAGAGTTACCTCCAAAGGCGGTCCCTTTCCACGTGCGCCCAGTGACTAGCTGGAATGGCCGCGTGGCGATCTCCTGACCAGCAGCAGCCACTCCGACTATCACACTGACTCCCCAGCCCTTGTGGCAGGCTTCCAAGGCAGTCCTCTTCATGGACAGACAGGACAAAGCACAGTGTTTATTGCTAAGATTCACCTTGCCTGGACTGGCAGCACTTGCTTTCCCTCAATTAATGAATCACCACGTCAGCATTTAAGGAACAAAAAATACACTGAAAATTACATTGTATTTTCCATTGGTTCCGATTCCCTTACACTGTTAAAGGTTCACTTTGCACTTTTTATATCCTGTCTAGCTTTCAAGGAGTCACTCTGAACTCCCGCTGAGAGTCGGGATAAACTGTAATCACAGACCATATTACCAACAGTTAGGAATGCTACTGTAATTCCTGAAAACCTAGCCTCACATTTAGTAATACTTCTGCATTTCCAAAGGTGAAATTAATTATTTGACAAATTAGGGAAATACTGAGTGATCCCTGAGATTTTTCTGTTCATTGCACAATATATTTTATGTGAGTTTTGTTAATTCCAACTGTCAGCACAGAGAAACTCAGGATCTCAAAAAAGTCTGATTAAGGAAAAACCATTTGTAAGTGCCATTTTCAACCCAAGAAGTAGCAGCAGCTTTCATTACATAATTAGGATTGAGTGTAAATTGTCCTTTTTAGTCATAGCAGTTATCATTACTATTAAAAAAATAATGAATCTGGCACGTTTTGTGTGAAGAAAGCAGCTGATCTGGCTGTTTAGCCGAGCTGGTGCCTCCCTGTACACGCTCCTGTTGGTCAAGCACTCACCATGACTCCGACATTTCCGATGCACTCAAATGAGTAGTCCACACCACCATCAGTCATCTCAACCAGAACCTCCTGGATGGGCTTCTTGGAGTCTTGGGGGCTGATGCACTCAGTAGCTCCAAACTCCTTGGCTTTGGCATACTTATCCTTGTTAATGTCGATGCCAATGATGCGGGATGCTCCTGCTATTTTGCAGCCCATAATAACCGCCAGCCCAACTCCTCCCAAACCAAACACGGCACATGTAGAGCCAGGCTCCACCTAGGAGTAAGAAAGGAGTCATGAGCAGCAGAAAAAAATTCATCCTCCTACGTGAAGAGGAAATGCAGGCTAAGGAGGCTGTAATAAAGGAAAAAAACAAAAGCAAATATATATGGCTATGAGATTTTATAGACAAGGGAAACCACAGAAATTTAATCCAAAAAGCTCTTTAGGTACTAAGCTTTTTCTTTTGCCCTAAGACTCACGCCCACTCACCCACCACCTGTCTCACCCTGAGCTTCAGACTATCAGAATGACTTGCAGCAAGATGAACACGAACCAGAAAAGTAATTCATATATAGCTGCTATCAAAAGGGATGCAGAATACTCCACTTGAATTTCCTCCTAAGAGCAATGGGTTCTTCTAACCTGATCTGGCCTCTTACGGGGAGGTTAGAAATTCTTAGCTAAACTTCATCAGTTGAAGAAGAAACACAGATTTGGTACACTGTCCTCAAGAATGTGTACGCTAATATTTACACTAAAAATTTTGAAATCAAATTTGATCCCCAGCAGAGGGATACTGCTTTAAAGATCTGCATGTGCAGAAGCAATTTATAGAAGTTTCTATGTAAAGAACTTTAATTGAGTATACAATGATAAGGCCTAGCTGATTTACTAACCTAAAAGAGAAGGTATGCATGTGTTTTATCACCAGCAAGTCCAAAGTAGTTACCTAAACAAACATGGATCACCTCCAAAAGAATGAGGCCCAAAGAGAAGAAAAATAACCTAATTACCATCCAGCCCTCGTGAACAAGACCAGAACAGAAATAAGACTGCCATAACGTGGCTAATCTAGAGGCTTACAGAAACAGCCTGCCAACAGAGACCTTGTGTCCCCACTGCACTCACCATCAGTGTACCTACTAACCTTTTCCAGTTATTCCTTATTCCATGTTTCCAAAAAGACATTCAGTAATGTCAAAATCAACATTTCCAGCTAATACACTCTCTCCTACCTAAACAGCATAGCTCCTGAGCTCCAGCCATGAAGGTTTTAGAACAGTAGCCATTTATTTCTACTTCCTAAGAAACCTTAAACATTATCCTGTCCATGTCAGTCAATCCTCACAGTACATCACACTTACAGTCCTAATGCAGTTGCTAAGCTGTGCATGCCACAAGCCCAGCCTTTACCTTAGCAGTGTTGACAGCAGCCCCATAGCCCGTGGAGATGCCACAGCCCAGCAGGCATACTTTATCCAGAGGTGCTGCATCATCTATCTTGGCTACAGAGATATCAGCCGCCACAGTGTACTCAGAGAACGTGCTGGTCCCCATGAAGTGGTAAATCTGCTTTCCCTTGCAGGTGAATCTGCTGGTACCATCAGGCATGACTCCTTTCCCTTGAGTAATTCTTGAGGCAAAGACAGTAAAGCGCAGTCAGAGTTTTAGGCAGCAAATATTCTGACCAGACAGAATCCACACAGAGAGGCAGCTGCATACTTGCACCTTTATATTTTGACCATTTCAATAAACCTAGGAGTTCACAGAAGTGAGATGCTTAACTCCTAAACTTCATGCAGTTAATTCCTCCAGGAAAAAACTTTGAAAGAAATGGAGTTTATTCACCTTGTTAGTTACCAATGCTAACTGCTTGTGCCACAGTACCACAGCACTGTCTTGACCTCCTTCAGTACCATCCCCTTGAATAGCACCTGTCCCTTATGTCACTGGGGCTTTTTTTTGAGTTTGGGAGAATTTTTTTCAGAACAGGAGTGGTGTTGTTGAGTTAATTCCACAGCAATAATACTTACGTGTTAGAGGACAGGAAAAGAGCAGTTTATTGGGAAAACCTCATTTTTTATAGATTGGTTTGCAAAGTAGGACCGTATTGGTCCAACAAAGGAAAACAAAGACAATTAGAAACACCCCTCAGAGTGGATTGGTGTAAAGGAGAACAACAACCTTTGGAAACATCCCAAGACAAACACCATGAGTTTTTACGTATCACAAATTCACAGATCCCAGATACAAAGCCTTTTTTACATACTTTCTCCAACTCCTTCACAACTTTCCCAAAACAATCTGAAAACACTACTAATTTTTCTCTCTGGCCAAACTATCAAAACCCACACAGGAGCTGCAAATTTATCTGGGAAGTGGGTGTTAAGGATAAAAAGAGCTGTCTGTATGATTTTGTACTACTTGAAAGGTTTGGTGTTCCCTCCCAAGAGGGACATTCCCTGAAGTGCTTTCCTTATGTATGGATTAGATATGGAGTCAGAGCATTTATGTTTTCCAACCTGTGGACACAAGGTAGTAGTTTCCACCTTCACACACATGAAAAGCGAGAAACAGTTTCATTTAAGGGAAGAATAGAAATTTTAAAGAAGAGTAGAAAAAAATTTCATAAGTGACTCCTGAAACACCTACTTTCCAAGTCATTAAATGATGCATCAACGGATTTATTCTTCAAAGAAAACTCCTGTCAATACTTTTGTTAACTACAGCAGGTATGCACTGAACAAATACCACAGTGTGTGTCAAAGTCATACAGACCTTATCTTCTGGCACAGGTTTGTTTTAGGATTCTTACAGAACTTGCACTCTCCACACTGAGGGATGTATAGAGGGATGACAGTGTCCCCTAAGGAAAAACAATATTCTGTGTCTAGTTATTGAGTCAAGGTAGGCATTCTGAAAAAAAAAATGAAATTACTTGATTCTCCATGTTTTTCTGTCAGCTTGAGTTCACTTAAAACTTTTGCATACTAAAAGCTGTGTATGGTATACAGTGGTGTTATAGAGTACTAGACAAACCATGTTAATCCTGGCTGAGCAGACAGCCCATCTGAAATTCATCATTCTAAACAAGTAGCAATGTTACTGTAAAACAAAACAACCCCAAATCAACAGTGAACAACATGACTAAACACTTGAAAGCCTTTTAATTAAACCAACGGATAAAAACTGTAATTTGAAAAAATAATAAACCCCCAACCCTCTCCTAACTATACACTGATCTGATTTATAGTTAAAAAATGCTATTCTGGGCTCTTTCAAGCTTTAAACCAAGAGCTCTGCATAGATTAGTATTGTGTCTCACAGACCACAGAAATCTACACAGGCATACACCCCAGAATAAAACATTGCATTAACTCCTGCAATTTGGAATTCAGTGGCCCAATCTGACAGCTGGTCTTCAAATAAAGTAACACTTTCACAGAAGGCAAAAAACTTGTATTTTCTTACCCTTCTTTACTTTTTTGACTCCTTCTCCAACACTCTCTACAATTCCTGCTCCTTCATGTCCCAGGATCACAGGGAAACATCCTTCAGGATCAGCACCACTCAGAGTATAGGCATCAGTGTGACAGACAGCAGTGGCAATTATCTGTGAAGAAATATGTAATCTGAGGCACCCTAAAGAACAGAATAGTAACACAGACCTAAATAATTCCCTTTGGTCACAAATTGAGAACAATTGCCAAGTCAGAGTTCTGGCAGCATTTGGGATATGGGCAACAGACTTTCAATTCCTGGCAAGGCAATTTTTCTTACTTTGAAAAAGTAAAGTCATGACAGTATATTTTTACAATTTCCATTAACCAAAATGTGACACTGAAAGAGGTAAAAGATGACATGTTTTTTCCTATAATCAGTGCTCCAAGTCACCTCAAAGTAGTTTAGCATCTCAGATTTGAAATAAGTTAAGACTCAGAGGTATAATTACCAAGAGAGACCATGCAGAACTCTCAGTACAGCATAAATCCAGCCTAAGTCTTGAGCACCATGCAGAAATGCTTTCCACAGAAATAAACTTCACTTTAATGTATACTTGTTGGCAGATATTGGCTCCTGGAAAGTCCTGATGAAATCAGAAACTTGGGTATAGGGAATCCAAGAGACCAATCCCAGCTCAGCAGCCAGTAACTTATGGCATGACTGAAGTAAAATCCAGCATGTTACACAGCTGCCACAAATGACAAATTGCTGTCCTTCAGACAAGATAAAGGCTTCATACATACAGCTCATACATTTTGAGGGAACTTGGTCTGTAACAATTGGAATTGAACCTCAACAGTAGCCACTATCCTCAGACCAGACTGTGAAAGTGAGACTAGTAGAAATTAAAAGTGTTTTTAATAAACAGAGTATCTAATTAGTGTAATTTTCTTCTCTGTAAAGCCAGCTAAGATACTAATGAACTAATGATATGTATTCAACATTTCTTCTGTTGGCAAACAAAGATTAATAATCTTTAATATTCCATCTCCTAAAACAGAAACCATATAGATAAGAACTGATGTAATTACCTTGATACGAACTTCATGAGCTTTTGGTGGAGCAACCTCCACCTCCTCAATAGAGAGAGGTTTACCTGCCTCCCAGGCAACAGCCGCCTTGCATTTAATAACCTAAAAGACAAAAAAAAAAAAAAAAAAAGAGGACATCTGTTGTATAGTTCATTTAAAATAATTCTTGTTCAGCCAAGTGAGAAAATAAAAGCAGCACTACTGGCTTTTGGAGAGAATCCCAGATCTGAAATTCATAATTTCAACACAAAGGTTTAATTGCCCCACATTTGCTTTCAGGAAGCTGAACAATAATGAGTAAGCCAAGATCTGAAATTTGGATGTCATTCTCTTACAGGGCAAAAAATAAAATAAGCCTGGGAGTGCTTGGGAGGCATGCTGCAGTGAAGCGAGCAACATGAATGGAAAGGTTGCATAATGAAAATGGTGGTTTAAAATCAAAGCCTGCCATTCATTTCAGGTATGTTTATTAAACACAGTTGGAAGGTGGAAAGTTCAGAAAGGAAAACTGTGTAGACCCACATCAAGAGTGAATTTCCTGTTCCTTATCAGGAGGGTTTCCAAGTAGGATTCCAGCGAGGAGATGCATGTGTGCAGCTGACATGCAGAGCTCCCCAGTGATGCAGAGGGACCAGAGGGACTTTGCTACAAGGCTCTAACACCTGTGCAGTGGCCACAGGGATCACTGTTAGCAAGTCTGCATTCACTGCTCTCAGTGCCACGACAAATCCTGCTCTGCAACCACACCTAAACATGCCAGAAAGCCTTTCAATCCCAACGGTGCAGAGCCTGGATGGAAGAGTAGGATTTCTGGATCTGTAAACACTATTAACATACACACAACTGACTGAGAAAATCAGCAGGCATTATAGCCATACTCTCTAGAGCACAGTCAGGATAAGCATCTGGATTACCCTTAGAGGTTGGTTTCATGAAGATGACAACGTCTAAGCCATTGCTGTTAGAAATATAAGTCAATAGAAGAACATGACATTTTGTGTGCTCCAAATAGCTGTGGTGTTCCCACTGAATGCTTGAAAGAAAGAGGATTAATGTAAATTCCCAAGACCAGAAATATAGTCACTCAGCCTTTTCGAAATTTCACTTGCTGGAAGAAATAGCAGTGCCAAGACCACCTTTTGAGCTTGCCAGGTCTGATTCATTACCTGTGATCAGGAGAAAATAATGGCTAGTCTATGCCTTTCTGCAGTATTTCTGTAACTACTGTTACAGTAAACAGTACCAGGCTTTGCCAGAGCCAGTTAAAATCCTCACTGTACCTGTAATAGGAGAACTTAGATATTTACCTTGGGTTAAATTTAGTGAAATAAATACTACAGACCCAAAAAGCTTTGTAATAGAAATCAGGTACCTATTCCAACAGCCAGCAGGGGTCTAAATTAGACAGAAACACCCCTAACTAGAACCATGAAATCTTCCTGTCCTGCTTTTTAATACCAGGGTAAATATTACAAAAATGCACGGAATGTGCCACAGTAACTAACTGTGGAATCACAGTGTGAGCCATTGGTCATCATCTCTACCAAAGATTTTGCCAGAAAATCTAAATTCAAAGCACAAAGTGCAAGAGGAGCTATCATTCAGTAAATCATTTACTGTTTTCAATCCATTCCCTCATCCTCCCCTCATTAAGTCATGACTTGTTCTTGCAAGGGCAACTGCACATTCTGAAATTTGATTTCCACAAGCTTAGTTAAACACAAAATTAAAGACAGAGAGGAGAAAAAAAGTCTCCTTAAAGGATAAATTCTGATCATCTAAAACTAACGGTACACATCTAGAAGCACATTTTGAAATAGTAATTTCTGATTCAGTTCATATAGCCACGAAGGCCCCTGGACTATTCAGAGTGGGTATCAGGAAAGCCCCATCTTTTTCTGCCCTCTTATTATTCATAGCTTTCTGCTATTGCTTTGCTGAAAATCTTGAAGCCAACAACTGGAAATAAAAACCAAAACACCAACTTCCAGCAGTTCTTCATTTCCTCTCTTACCATGGAGCACATCTGCATTACTCGATCAGCACTGGAGCACAGCTGTTGGGTTACTGTGGCTATGCCCACGATCAGCTATCTCAGCCGGGATGAGTCTGGGCAGCGACAGAAGCTGCTCCAAACCCAGCGCCCGCCCGGGGCGGCTTCAGCGTGCGGCCAAGCACGGCCCCGAGCCCGCTCGGGCCCCGGGCACCCACCGCCCGTGCAGAATTCAGAGGAGGTCTGGGCTATCGCGCAATGCAGCAAACGTGCCGGGCAATGGCTTTGTGAGCAGGCAGGGTCTTGTTTTACCCCTTCTTTCCAGCCGATTCGGTCGCACCTGCCCGAAGCCCACAGGAACCCACCCAAGCTCCAGGTCTTCTGCTTGTTCCTCCACCGCCGCGACCCAAGAGCGGCCGGAACGCAGCCCCCAGACCCACAGGAGTACAACACAGGGCGGGGAGCCAACGCGTGTTTCCCTTCCCCATCCTGCAAACGCTCATAGCGGCAGCCTCCTACGCCTAAGCAGCGGCTCCGTCTCCGCCGCACGCCTCATACGCATGGGGCAGGAGCGCGGAGAAGCCCGGACAACCGCCGCGCCCCGGCTCTCCCCAGCCTCCGGACGCCGGCAGCGAGGGCAGGGTGCGGAGGGCTCGCCCGCCTCATCCTGCCCGCTACGGGACCCTCCGCCCGCCCCCGGGCGACCTTTCCACCGCGGAACGCAGACGCTCACCCCGCTCGCCATTGCGCACGGTACGGCCGCCAGCGGAAGGGGAAGGGGAGCCCGCCTCCTTCTCCGCTGGCTCTCTCTCCGCCTCCCTCCCGGGGCGGGCGAAGGAACTGGCTCCTTCCTCCCTCTGTCCCCTCCCTCCGTCGCCGGAGGGGCGCGCTGGGTCGCTCACAAGCCCCGTGTAGCGCTTTTCTGCCCGCAGATCGCGGTGCGGGCCGAGGTCTCTGTGTTTCCCGAGGGTGCCCGTGGTGTTGCCTTGCGGTGTGGCTGGGTTTGAGGCTGGTGACGGCCGCACCAGCGTCTTCCATCGCGGCCCCTTTAGTCCGGCTGGCAGATGGGCATTACTGTGCTTGTGAGGGAGCTGTGCTGGCTGGCGGGCTTGTTCCTGCCGACACCAGGTTGCCCGGATTCCTTCGCAAGTAACGGGACGCCACGGCCTCCTCTGAGGGCCGCAGCAATGCACGGGCGTGCCTGCCTTCCCGAGAGGGGAATCCCGCCCTGGCTCCCCTTCGGGAGGTGCTTGCTGCCGCCCGCGTCTCACCTGGACACGGGGGAAGCTGACCGTGTCTGCAGAGCACGTCCTTTGTGCCTGGATCTGTTCTCGGCTGGATAAACTGCGGAGGTGGAGGCTTTACTGGGTGGCAGTATGAAGACTTTACTTCAGGCTGGGTGAAGGCAGCCCACCGCCAGAGTAGGTGAAAGGATCTGCAGCGAGATGGAAGTTTTGACTGGACTTCTTGACATTCCATCCAGCAGCCTTTGAAGCAAAGGATCTATTGCTGCAAGATGGGATCATTTACTGGCTCATGCTGTTTCATTTTCCAAAGAATCTTTTTTTCTCCAGGCAGGGTAGGAAGGGCTTCTTGTGAGGTTTGCAGATATGACTGTGTAAGATGAAGGGAGCAGTTCTGCCATGAGCTTTTGGAATTTTCCAGAAGAGGTTATGGTGCTTGAGGAATTGCAGGATGTAACTAAGTCCTTCTCAGTAAGAAAGGGAATTTTTATTTTCCAGTGACATGCTAACAAAAGCTTAGCAAATACCAGATAGATGATAGCACCAGCATGTGGAAAATTAATAACAGGGCATAAGCAACTGTGGCATTTAGTAAATAACAAGAAAGTAAATAATATGAAAGTAAATAACATTTAATAACAAAACTAAAATGAGAAACTAAATCTTTAGGCTCATTAAAGCTGATATGGAACTGAAAGGTAATTTGGCCAGTGAGGATGCTATACAGGTTGAAATCAATGCAGGCCTTGTCCATTTCCTTGGTTAAATTCAGCTCTGCCAACCTCTCCCACAAATTTCATGCTCTTGGCCACCCCTTGGTTTGTCAGTGCTTCCAAAAAGCCTCCAAGCATTTTATGTTTAGCTAAACACCACAGATGCTCTGCTTTTTTTTTAGCATCTTTGGCGTTCTGAACATTGTAGGCACTGATTCTGGTGGGCAAAGGGACAGATACATAAACCAATCTATTTAACACTCATTGTCCAATTCAGAGATGAAAGAGATTGTTTATTTTTTCATCTTTCCTTCCCTTGCAGTTTTGTGATGCTGCCCCCAGTGTTGCTGTGTACTTTTGGAAGCCCCTGGACACTGTAAGTGGTTTTGCAGCTTTCCTTCTGTTTTCAGCACCATGCAAGCAAATCAAGTTACCACTCCATGCTCTTGACTGAACTATCTAGGCTTTGTCACATGTCTGAGGATTATGTACGTAAGTTCCATAGGTGAGGACTTCCACTGCTGCTCTGGATTTTACATTGGTTTGGTTTTGGTGTTGTTCTATCAGGTGTTACGTGTTAATCAGGAACATCACTTTGGGTTGGGAAAAGAGGAGGGCTTGGAAGCACTCTGAGCATGTAGGAGGGAGACCTGAAATCATGTTCTTGTTTGATAGATGCGGTCCGTTTTGTTTGCCAAGTGGGGAGAAAAGTCCAAAACAATTAGGAACTAGGGACTGTATTACATTTTTTTCCTTTTTTTTTTTTCTTTTTAACTCTATTATCATGCCTACCCTAGAGGCATTAGTTTTTTAGTGAGGGTTTTTCTGTACCTTAGTATAACTATGAAGCACGAGAAGTTGGGCAAGAAATCACTTGCAAGCTTGGCAGGCAGTGTATGGCTGAATGAAGATGCAAGTGATCTGCCAGGGTGCCCATCGTGGGATAGTCTGAGTGCCAGTGGCAGCAGCTGCCTGTGTGCCTCTGTTAGAAGGAGGAGATGGTGCTTTGGCACTGGAACTGCTGGCTGCAGCCTCACACATTGGTGAACAGATTGGCAAGGCACAGGGAGGCTGGAGCAGACTCACAAGTCTACCCAGAGGCAAAACTGAAATGCATTAATATAAACTGCCTGGTTGGTTTTCCCCAAGCAGATACGGTCCTAGATTGACCCACAAGTAATTTTCCTTCTATCAATACTGTAAATTTTCCAAATAATAGCAGTAGTTTTGATAGAAATATTTCATTAGAGCAATCCTGTTAGAGTTGGGACAACCTGTGCACTAGTTCCAGCAGTGGATGCTTGGGTGTAACTTTCTAACCTCCTGGGATGGTGACTCCACACTTCCCTGGGGAATCCACTCCTTCTGTGAAGAAATTTGTCCTAATGTCCAACCTAAACCTGCCCTGACACAGCTTGGGACTATGTCCAAAAATGCTCAAAGCTAGTTGGTATTTCTTTGGTTAATTCTTAGGTAATTGAAATATTCTGGTTTTGTAAACATAAGTATAAATCTAAATATTATCCAGTAATTCAAGAAATGGTTGATTTCAAATGAAAAACTTTCACTAATATTGAATAATTTCACTAATTAATCCTAGTATAATTCTAAATTATACTAGAGTAAAATAACTTTTCAAAACAAATCTAATGTACTCAAAATAAGTGTGCAAGTGACCATGGCAGCTTTGCAGTAGAGACACATGAAGCTGGAATGCTGAAAGATGTTTAATATTTTAGATATGGAAATAAGTTATTTGGAGAGTTTTGCGATTGAATATTCTCAGGTATCTGCATTCGTTGAAAACCAAATAAAAGACAGAAAGCTGATCTAATATGTGCTGATTTTAATGTGTTAAGGTTAAACTAACTAGGCAAGGGAAATTTGAAAGATGGAAGTGGGGAAAGAGTTGTGCTGTCACCTCCTCCTTTGCACTTGACAGCATTTTCTTCTGGTTTGTATAAATGTCTTTGCTTTCAAATGGAATTATTTGGCCAGCTGTGAAACAAGGGATGTTTTAGGAATCAAGCAGAATGTGGGGAGCTCTCTAATTATCTGCTAGAATTTGAAGTCCTGCCCCGTTAGTGATTGTTGTCAAAGGGACAGAGGACCTCCGAGACCGAAGGCAGCATGCCTGGAGAGCAGGGACAGGTGACCACCAGGTGGCCCCGCTGTAGCACAGAGCTCCTCAGTACTCAGAACGGCTTTCGCAATTTTTAACGCAGGTAAAGTTCAAAAGAGTTGGTAAAGCGCAAGTTACAATTTATTTTAGGCAAAGGTTTTTTTATAGGATCGAACTTTTTTTTTCATCTAGGTTTAGATTTTTTCCGAAAAGGAATCTGCCCTTTTTTCCCCAATCCTGCATGGATTTATTTAGGTGTTTGTATTTGTTAGACAGATACTTGGCAAATTGATTACATTTTTGAGACTTGTCACTTGTATAAAATTAAGACTGTGCAGATGCACGTGCAGTATTAGGGAAACATTGTTTATTGGAAGGAACTTCTTGGAGTTTTCTCAGTAAGGAAGTGCTAGAAGTCAATTAGTTAACATTTATTGAATAATACTGGTGTTAACTCATTACTGGCCTTGTTGTCTTATGTTTAAAAAGTAGTTCAGAGAATTATAGCTAACTTCTGTGTCATGGCAGAGTGATATATGCAGAAGTTACTAAAAATTGCAGACTGAATGGGAATTTTTTACCTTTGATAACTCATTTGTGTGGTCATGATATTCTGTGTAATTGCTGATTGTGCTAAGTGATTTTCAGAAGTTCAAAGGGCTGTGGGATGTGATAACTGTTGCACAAAAGGCACAATAGTGTAATGGGTCCAATGTTCAGCACTGAAAGAAGGATCCATTTAGTAGAATGACCATCTTGGAGTGACAATCCTCTTCTTTGGGGAAGATTTTTCAGAGTTATACTGTATTATACTGTGGGACTTGGTGCGGAAAATAGATTAAAAGTACAATAGCATTTGCAAAAATCAAAGCACATCCATGGATGCTGTATGAGAGTTACATCGTAGTAAGAAAGTTATCTGCTGCTTTATATAATATGCTTGAGAGCAGCAGCAGCAGGGGTGGTTTTCCTGCTGAGCTTTGCTGGAAGCTACAGCATTCACCCAGCTGAGATGGGGCAGAGAGGAGAGGGCCCAGCTCAGTGAGGGAGATAAAGGTGGGAGGCAGCAGCAAATGAGAGGCAGAGGTTGTTGCTCACAGCTGAGATCAAGGGGGTGGTGCAAGGGCCTTCGATATGAGGGAGAGCTCCACCTGTTACTTGGAAATACTTTTGACTGAATGCACTGCAAGGGAGGAGTTTGACAGAAAGCCTTTATTAGTAAAAGCATTTTCTTGGGAGAGACATCCTCCTGGATCTTGTCCAGGCACACAAGGACCAGCAGTGACACCAGCACAGGTGAGCTCCTC
>VXBQ01017091.1:155882-170464 GCA_013400175.1 Phainopepla nitens | reverse complement strand
AAGGCCAGTGGCATCCTGGCCTGGATCAGCAATAGTGTGGCCAGCAGGACCAGGGCAGGAGGGATCGTCCCCTGTACTTGGCTTCTGTGCTGAGGAGACCACACTTTAACTCTTATGTCCAGCTCTGACCCACTCGCTCCAAGAAAGACGCTGAGGTGCTGGAGCAGAGCCACGGAAGGGCAATGGAGCTGAGGGAGCTGGGAGTGTTTAGCCTGGAGAAAAGGAGGCTGAGGGGTGACCTTGTCACTCTCTACAACTGCCTGAGGGGAGATTGAAGCCNCTGGGAGTGCTGGTGACAGTGTCTGAACTTGGGGTGTGCCCAGGTGCTGGCAGATAGTTCTCTACTCAGAATTGGATCCGAAGGGAAGTTGCGTANAGGACATTAGGAAGAATATCTTCACTGAATGTGTTGTTAAGCTTTAGAATGGGCTGCCCAGGGAGATGGAGAAGAAATGACTTGGACATGACACTTTGTTCTGTGGTCTAGTTGACCAGATGGTCAGTTTAACGTTGGAATCCATGATCTTCAAGGTCTTTGCGTAGTCAGATGATTCTGAGATTAGTAAATCCATGAAATAATGCAATTGTTTATAAACTTCAATCTTCTGTTTTTGCCAGTATTCTAAAATAATGATGCAAATTTTTTTATTTTTGCCTCTTATGGAATGCTACATGATTTTCAGCCAGCCAAAATTGGTTTGGCTTTCCATTATTGTGCAAGTTTTTCCAGTTTATAAAAGTAGAATGTGTAACTATAAAGAAAACTGGTGGAAAATGAAGATATTATGCTAATTCCTGAAATAAACTTTTCATTATATTCTTAGGATACGATGAGTCACCTCAGCTCATGAAGTGATCATGGGGAACTGAATCTGACCAGTGCTATGCCCTTCTCATGGCACAACTCTTCTAACTGAAATGTTTCATGCAGTATTTATCATCTGCTCTATCTTGAACAATTTTATTATTTATATTTTATAGTGAGGAAAGAAAAAAATGCTTCTTTCCTAACTTCGTCTCAATACAGTATTTAATTAGCTTTCATATATTTTATATTAAAAATATATATTTTCATATATTTTTAACATAAAAACACTGGAGGAACACCTCAGTTATCCTTTGGAAGTCTGGTTTGGGAAAAAAAAATTGTTTCCTAAACTAAGAAGAAATCTTTTTGAGAATGAAGAACTTTGGCCACTGAACTGATTTTGACAGCACTAATGAAATATGAAAGATTTCTTATGCTCAGTCACAGGTGTAACTTTTCTCTGGGCGTAGTTGGAGTCTATTTCTCGAGTTAGAATGAATGTAGTGAGATGTAGTAAAATACTGACTGAAGGAGTTTAATTTTAAGGTATCTTAAGCCTTTTCCTTTGTATTTATGACACCTTATCTGCCCAGTAGCATCTAACCAGTATTTAACATGCTGAATATCAGATAAGAGATGAAATAATTTCTGCTGTTTGGAAGCCGGGCAAGGGTTCTTTTGTTATTTTCATATTAGCAGTCGTTTGACTTAATGTAATGTTTACATGTGTAAAGTTGAAAGTACTGCAGATACCATACTGACAGCACCTCTGATGGGTGGGTTAGATATGCATCTGTAGATGTGTATGTAAATTACACCCCTTACCACAGAAGTGCTCTAGAGTCTTCCATACAATAATTAGGGGATTTTTGCATGCAAAATTTCTGCTCAGGCGAGATAATTTAACCATATGAGCTAATATAAACTCTGGTTTCTCAATTTGGATGTCCTAGATAGATGAGTATGCTGTTGGGATTCTCATTTATTTTTCCAGAATAATAAGATCACATAACCTGCATTTTCAGATTAGTATTATGTTAGTATTACCACAACTGACTCAAACTAAACTTTTTTATATTTGAAATGTGTATCTTGCCAAGCCCTGTCTTCTGGTCTTCTGTCCTCAGCATATATTCTGCAAATGAAGCTGTTATTGTCTAGGTCACTCCATTTTTGAGGTTCTACTGTTTTTGTCAATTAGGTTTGAAGACACTTTGACTCACTGTGTCTCCTTTTAAGTAGGGAACATATTTTAACCGGTCATTTTCAGGCTAATTTAAAGGCATTTTCTGAAGCATGCGACAAACTTGCAGAAAGTCTTGCTATCACTTAATATAATCCTGATTTATATCTTCTTGGAAAATCAAGTCACAATAGTAGAAACTAAACTGAAGCTTCTTCTACTCATAAAACACCCATTGAGTGTGCATGCAGTTCTTCTATACTCTTTTCACTCTTAAGTGCTTACTAAGAGTTGCCTTTTCTTTTAGAAGAGTTAAACCATATTGCAATTTCACACAGCAAAAACTTCCCTGCACCACTACCTACTAGGTATAATTTAATAATTAAGAAAAAATCTTCAAACCCATTTAAATAATTATTACATTAAGTACAACTAATTACATGTTACTTATTTATGTTGTTCCATTTATAAAGTATTTTGTAAGTAGGTTAGTGGGTGCTTATATTGTTTCTAAACACTGTGGCCTGAGTTTAGTGGGTGTGGTCTTTATTCACAGAGAAGTTCGTTTGAGGAATTTGGCTCCTACTGGAAAAACAAATTATAGTGTTAAATAAAATGGTAAATTAGCAGGTTTACTTGAAATCCATGCATTTGGCATCCATAGCCAACTGAAGAATTGTCCAGGTCTTTAAGTGAGGATCGACTATTTTGTTTGATATTTTCAACACGGTATTTGTGGGCAGGGAGAAGAGTACAGAGAGAGGGAGAGAACAACAGAAAATATTGAAAGCCGACAAAAAATTAAGGTTGTTTAACGATTATAATTTACAGCATATTGTACTTCCATCTCATTTAAATAGAATTAGTTAGGTTTCAGAGACACACTATACTAAATGGCAATTTTTGTTCTAGTATTAATTCAACATTGCCTGCTAAAACCTAAACTGAGTACATGACGCTAGATATTTTTTGTGACTCACTTAACTCTTTGATCATAGCAGAATGATTGAAGATAATTGTTATTTTAACCACTACAAAATACAAGAATATTTCCAGTAAAAGCTACTTGGCAGTAGGTGTTAATAAACAGAATATTTTTCCCTCTGTGACTCACTCCATGGAATTAGCAAAATGGAGGGCACGAAATAAAAGACTTCAAAAGAGTGGATAAAATTAAGCACAGCATATGAAAAAGGAATGAATAATTTTTCTTAATAAACTATTTTTAAGGATCTGATCAATGTATACTATGAAGAATGTAAAAATATTAAGAGAAAGAAGGGGCATGTATTTCTCTAATTTTACAACTAGATAAATTGATATTCCTCAATTACCTTGAGAACTTATTATTCCTTTAAAAAATGTGTAGTGAAAAAATGGTATAAAAATTTGTATTTTGCCTTATTTAGGCAGTAACTCTTCTGCTCTTGTGAATAGAATAAAACAATTCCTGAATATTAAAGATATTCAACTTCTGGAAAGCTGTAGTGAAATGGAGTATACGTAAGTCTCAAATTCAGTTATATGAAGGAATTCTTTTAGTTCTTCTGGCTTCATTAATCTCTCAAAAAGGTGATTTCTAATCTAGTTATGTCACAAATTTTAATTTTACTGAATGACTTTACTCAGTAACATTGCAAAAAATGTGGAAGATTTAATTTTTTTTCTTAACTGACGTGGCTTCATATTTTAAATTGTCTGAATTTAGACAGTTTAGATTTGCATTATTTTATATTTTCTCTTTTTAATTGGTTTATTATGATATGACAGATGATGGCTTGTTCCCTTCATGGAAACAGATAATTCTTAAAGAGGTGAAAAGAGATGAGTTTAGCTCTTTCCACCTACAATGAGGTCTAGTTCTTTATGTAATGATTTTTGTGTAACACTGACCAAATTCTTAGCTTTAGCCATTACCAAATGTTTGATCTAACATGTATATACATTTTTGATCTCAGTAGCTGAGGTTTAAATCATATAGATGCTCTCACAGATTTAACTCTTACATAATTGTTTGTGTATCCTTTGCAATCTACTGGGCTTGACACAACAGTTATTTAGTGAAATTCCAAGGTCAGCTCTATACCTATTTGAATAAAAACATGATCTTTAGAACAATTTAAGAAAAAAAAAGAATTCCATATTGTGTCATAACATTTTATATCCCGTTCCTTTCATGTGTCTTATTCACGTTATTAATGGATTTATTTTTCTTTACAAATTCACTTGAACAGATTTTAAAGGCCAAGTTCTTAAACTGACAGTTTTTTAAGAGCAATTTATTTTCTGTTGATGTCAGTATACCCTCTGTTACCCACAAACAAGGGAAAGTTTTCAGTTTAACTTCCTTTAAACTGGAAAATAAAAGTACAGCCGATTTTTTATGTTCCTTGGAATTCAGAACAGAGCAAGTCCTTCACGGCAAAATAACCTTTCTGTTAATAGTAGAAGCATCAAGCTTTAGAGGTTTATAGACCCCAATGATATATGCACATAGATACTAGGGAAAAAAATATTTCAAAAGTTGGTTTTGTTTGCCTTTGTATCTGTGGCAGCCTACCCCTCTACAGTATCCAACTATATTTTCTATAGGCAAATAGTGCCTTCAGAGAACAAGGAATACCCTCAGGGAAGTGAGTAGATTTTAGCTATCAAATGATTGATTGCAGTGTTATTTTCATTTAGTGTACAAATAAATACTTGAGATATATTAAAAATAGCAGGTTTAGTGTGTTTTTGACTGCTATTTCAAGAAGATTTAGTTTGGTGGATCTAGACTTCAGTTGCTATTTTTTATTTTTACTGAACATTGACCAGTAAAAAATTATCTTGATACAAAAGATCAAAGAATCACAGAATAGTTTGGGTTGGAAGAACCTTAAGGGTTCATCTAGCTCCAACCTTCATGCCATGGGCAGAAACTTTGGCCAGGTTACTCAGAACTTTATCTAGTTTTGTCTTAAACTCCTCTAGGGATGCAAAGTCCACAGTTTCTTGGCAACCTGTTCCAGTGTCTCACCACTCCCACAGTAAGAAATTTCTTCCTAATATCTAACCAAAACCTCTCCCTTTTCAGTCTAAAGCGATTCCTCCTCTGTCTTTCCTGTAGGTCCCCTTCAGGTACTGGGAAGTGCTATAAGATCTCCCCAGAGCCTTCTTTTCTTCAGGGTAGACAGCCCCAACTCTCTCAGACTTTCATTATGCAAGGGTTTTTTTTTACATCTAATAATTTTTGTGGCCCTCCTCTATATCCAATCCAACAGGTCCATGTCCTTGCTGTGCTGAGACCCTAGAGCTGATGCAACGCTGCAAGTGGAGTCTCACCAGAGCAGAGCAGAGCAGAGCAGAGCAGAGCAGAGCAGAGCAGAGGGGCAGAATCCCCTCCCTGGCCCTGCTGCCCATGCTGCTTTGGATGCGGCCCAGAACACTTGGCTTTCTGGGCTGTGAGTGCAGACAACTGAGTCACATTGAGCTTTTCCTTCACAAATACCCCAAAGTCTCTTCTCCCAAAGCTACTCTCAACCCATTCTCCAGGTCTAAGATTTTATGCATCTTAGGCTATTTTTGAAATTTTGTTTTCAAAGTGTGTGAATTTAAGAATGACACATTCCACTCTTACTTCTTGGGATAAATTGTCATTTAATAATCATGTAATAATCAAAAAAGGGGTGAGGCATGTCATCCATACCCACTCTCAGAACTTCAGACAAGTATCAGAGGAACAAGTATCATGTCACATTCAATATCTAGATACATTCAGAAATGTATGGAAATCAATGCTCAACTAAATTAAAATGTACATATTCAGGACAAAAAATGCAATTTTAATAGGTTATATTTAGTGAAATAACAATGTACAAATCATACCATCCACCACTAGCAGGTTTATTTACTAAAATAGTACCAGTTTGAGAAGTAAATATATTGAGCTTTGCATTTGATTGCATCCATTCATCAACTTTAGATCTAGGCATCTAAATAATAACTTAATCTCCCAAATTCAGATACTTTATTTAATCCTTAAACTCGGATAGAGGTATTTTGTCCAACGCTTTTCAGCTTATGGAGGATCCGAAAATTCCCAGCAATTGTCTTGAAATCTGTCACTCCTTTTTTTCCCTGCCCATTATAAAGTAACATTTCATTCAATAGTTCCCATTGCATAACTGTCCTAAAACGCATGGCCTCTAACTGCTATTTGGCTTCTTTTTTTTTCCTTTCTTCAATATTTTGATTTGTAAACAGTGGGTCTGAACCTTTACAGACATTCCAAATTTCATTTGCTATATTTGGCTTCTACTATATTCTACTATATGATGATTTTTTCATCTGGCATCTATCATGTTGTCTTTGTAGTGTCTTATCTTCTTGTTTTCAAATAAACCCAACACACAAGGTGAAATACAAATTATCACTTTCTCCTTTAACTACTTAGAGTTTTGAGGTATGAAGAAATGAACACCTGGGGGAAAAGTGGGAGATAAATTCTTTGAATGTTAGGATAGTATCATACAGAAAAGCATATTTTCATGTACAGTCTGAGACATACCCAGCCCTATCCACTTATTTTTTGACATAATTTCAGCCCTTCCACATTTCTTTCTGGTTGTCTCAAATGCTGTGAGAGTGTAGTTTTTTTGTCATTAACATTTAAATCTTGGAGATTTGGGGAAGGTTACAAATCAACTTCTTTCTTTGTTACTGTTTGGACTTTTCACCTTAAATGTCTTGGGAATGCTCTTCAGGGTAAAAGTACAGCAAATGCTGTGCAGTTCCCCCACAATTTTTCATCTTCTTGAATAACTGGCATAGAAGGTGGTCTTTCTCATGGAATATTTGCGGCAGAGTAACCTATGCTGTGAAGGTATAATCCTAGAAATTGCTGAGACAAGGAAAGTACTGCTGTGTTTTTGGTTTTGTATTCCCCTTTCTAATTCAACAGTATTTTAAATAAATATCCAGCCCATAAATGCTGAAATTACCCGTTCTGACATTAGGTAGATTTTTATTGGCGGGTTTAGTTTGGGGTATTAGACACTATACCTGGATAAAAGTAGAGATAAGGTGCTATGTTGGTTATATGTATAATAAGTACTTTTAAATTTTAATTGCTGTTATGATAAATCATTGAAGTGCACATTGGTGAACTATATACTATACAATATCTTTAGCAAGAGTGGAATCTCTATACACTGTATAATCCTCAAAGCCTAATCATATTTCATTTCATTTTAAGATGGGGCTTGTGGTGAGGTAACTGCCACTGGGAATGCCACAGTCGGAAAAAGGTATGCATGCTGAGCTGCAGCTGAGCTAATATCTACCTATTTATGGCAGCCAAGCAGGAATCAGAGATTAAGTCATAATAAGGTAGGGATTGTACCAGATAGAGGCTCACTTGTTTGTTCCATGAAGTAGAAGAAGGATTTTAGAGAAGATGACTTAGAGCATTGCTTATCCCCAGCAAAGTGACTATGAATAAAAGTTTTAAGAGGTTTTTTGCAAAATGTACATTTTTGAACCATGGCTGCATGCAGTACAACCAGAAGATCAGATGCTCAGGCTGTTGTTTGAGGCAAAATAAAAGGATTTTGTGGAACAGAATACAGTATAATGTATTAGAATCTGCCTTTAGAACTTGTACATAGAAAAGATCTGATAATACAGATAATGGTATCTGTATTAAGAATAAAAATTAATTAAATCACTGGTGAAAACAAACACACCTGCAAATTTTCAGTCTTTCTCTTTGCAACTTCTGTTGAAATTTTTCATTTTTACCATCTCCCTCACACACACACACTAAAAAAAAAAACAAAACCAAAAAACCACAACAAAAAACCGGCCCATAAATGCTTATCTCCTCATCTAGTACTTTTAACAAAGATTTTGACACTTGGAAAATATAAAATACACAAACATACTTGTGACAGTGAGTTTAAGTTCACTTCTTTCCTGAAATGCCATTTACTTTCGATATACTCACAGTTATTTTACGGGATTTTAATCAAGTGAACAGATACAGAATGCTAGGCAAGAAGAAGTGTTTTGAAACTTCTATGTGCGTGTGTATATATATATGTAAGTATTTGTATATGGGGTTTTTTTCCTGGTTTCTTAAAGAAATGAGGCTTACATGATCATGTCTGTCTGTTTCATCCCTTCTATGGCTTTGGAACCTGTAGTCTAATTTCAACCAAACTTTAGATGATAGCATTTTAAAACTTAAGGTGTTTTATAAAACAGTCTTGGTTAGAAAACCCTTCAATTTGTGCTATCCCTATGGGAATGACTTCTGAGTCCTGTTAGTGGCCAGGCAAAGCCCTTGTAGAGCTATTTGTCAGCTCAGGGCTTTCTGACTCCTGTACTCTCAAACTGAACTCGTGCTGGTGCATCACTGGAGAGGGAAATGTCTAAGTTTCATGTTCTTCATGCAGCAACTTACTCTTGCAATTCAGGCGTACTGTGACAATGATGACCGTGAAGTCTGTTCTTACACATAGGTGAGAAAAGTAGAGTCCAGACATTATCCATGTAGACATGTTCAGGACAGAAACACAGACAGAATGGAGTCTGCGGTGATGATTAGTACATATCTCTGATAGCCACAGATGTCAATCTCTTAACATCATAGTCTGAATACTTTCAAGAATGCCTCATACAGATCTTAAGTGCTTTAGCTGCCTCTGAAAAGGAATGCCCTCAGAGAATGGCAGGCTAGTCCAGTTGTGCTATCCTTCTGCATTATCAAGAGTGTAGGTAAGAGAAAGGATTAGGAAAGCACCAGAACCTCTCAGAACAACAATGATGTAATATTTTATTGCTCAGTATTTTAACTATCATTTACAGAAAACACAGAATGTGATAGTTAGAAGCATTCCTAAATTTCATAAAAACCTACTCTTCTTTTCTAGCTATTCACCAGTGCTTGAAGCGCTCTAAAAATGCTGAGTACTCAAGATGCCTTTGTTTTAGGTTTCAGAAATGTAAGTTGAAGACATCAATACATTTGGAATGAAATTTGTCATAGCAGCAGTGAATGCTACAGGATTTAAGATGTATCATATTTCTGATATCAAAAGAGATTTTGGCATCCTGGATAAGTTTTGCACTATTGTTAATATTTGTTAGGGGATACTTTGAAAAAAGCACAAATGTACTTGCATGACTTTAAAAAGTAAGGAAGAATTTTTTTAGTGTTCTGAGCTTCTTGGGGGATCACACAGAATCGAAGAATGGCTTGGGTTGGAAGGGACTTTTAAAGGTCATCTAGTCCAACCCCCTCTGCAATAAGCAGGGACATCTTCAACTAGAGCAGGTTACTCAGAGCCCCTTTCCAGCTTGGCCTTCAATGTTTCCAGGAAAAGAGCATCCACTACCTCTCTAGGCAACTTGTTCCAATATTTCACTACCCTCATTACAAAAAAATTCTCCCTTAGTTCTAGACTGAGTCTACCTTCTTCCAGCTTAGAACCATTACCCCTTGTCCTATCACTCTATTAAAAGGTCTGTCCCCATCTTTCTTATAAGCTCCCTCTGAATACTGAAATATCACAATGAGGTCACCCTGGAGACTTCGCTATGATGAATAACCCCAAATCTTTTAGCCTTTATTTGTAGTTAAGCTGTTCTACCCCTCTGATCATCTTCATGCCTCTGCTCTGAACTCTAGCAGGTCCACGTCTTTCTGACATGTGCTGCGTACTCCAGACCTGGACACACTACTCTAGGTGGGTCTCACCAGAGCAGAAAAGAGGGGCAGAATCCCCGCCCTGACTTTGCTGGCCGTGCTGGTCTGGATGCAACCCTGGATACATTTGGCTCTCTGGGCTGAGTGCCCATGGCTGGGTCATGTCCAGCCTCTCACCCACCAGCACCCTCAGGTGCTCAGCAGTGCTGCTCTCAATCTGTTTAACCCCCAGCCTGTGTTGATGTTGATTGTTGCCCCAGCCCAGGTTCAGGACTTTGCACCTGGCATTGTTCAACCTCATAAAATTCACATGAATTCAGTTCTTGAGCTTCTCCAGGTCCCTCTGGCTGGTATTCAATCCTTCAGGTATGTCAATGACCTCACTTATCTTGACGTCGTCTGCAAGCTTACTTGATCCTTCTATGTAATTGATAAAGATAGTAATCAGTCCTGGTCCCAGTATAGATCCTTGTGGGACACTGCTTATCACTAATCTCCATCCAGATATTGAGCTGGTTACTACTACTCTCTGGATGCAACCATCCAGCCAATTTCTCATCCACTACATAGTCTATCCATCGAATTCATCTCTCTCCAACTTGGAGAGAAGGATGTTTTTGTTTACCATGTCAAAGACTTTACAGAAGCCCAGGACATCCATATCCCTTCCTTTATTTACTGCTGTAAAATGTACTGCTGTCATTTCATCATAAAAGGCACCAGGTTGGTCAGGAAGGTTGCCCTTGGTGAAGCCTTGCTGGCTGTTTTGAATCACCTCCAGGTCCTCCAAGAACATTAGCGTAGTTTCTAGGAGGATTGCTCCATGATCTTCCCAAGAACAGAGGTGAAGATAACATGTCAGTAGTTTCTGGAGTGCTCTTTTCACACTTTTTAAAAAGGGATGCAAGGTTTTCCTTTTTCCACTCTCTTGGGACTTTATCTAACTGCCATGACATTTAGATAGCTACAGCAAAAGATTTTCAAGTGAGGCTTTCTGTTATGAATCAATGCAGTTTCCTTTTCAGAAGAAAACAATATTGATATTATTTAATTATTTTTCTTTACATTAGCAGTCAGGACAGGAAAATAAAAAAATGGTGTGCAAATATGTTCAGCGATTTATATTGTTATTGCACATAGATTTTCAACTACTGAGCTTCAGAATTCCTCAAGCACTCTGAAACTGAATGGCAAATATTGGATAATTTTTGTGTTCTATATACATATCTGCAATGATAAGAGATGGCAGAGTCTAAGAGAATTCTTATTAAAAAAAACCCCATAATTTTGGAAAAGTAACCCTTGATAAAGATGGGCTTGAGATGGTAAAAGAAATGTCTTGCCTGTGGGTCCTCTACTGTTGCAGAGTTTTAAGGGCAAGTTTAAGCAACATGGCTAGGCAGATTTAGCTACAAACCACTGGATTTTCTAATACTTCTCTGTTAGAGCTGTGTTGGCAAAGTAGAAGAAATCAATGGAGTTTAATTGGCCACTGGAACAGACTTTCAATAGCATATTGGAGAAAGGCATGAAAACGATTGACTGTTGCATGTTAAAAATAGCCGTGAAGAGGTTTGTACAATGTGGAGCCTGTGACAGCAGGGCAGCTAGAAAATCCGTTCTGGTGAGTGAATTCATTTAAGTACTTTTTTTTTTGATTCATTGGTCGGTTGGTTGGGGATTTTTTTTTGCATTTTTGTCCTTCATTTGTTTCCATTTTTTACCTGCCCTCTTTGACGACTAAATTTTTGGAATAAAGGGATCTGGTAGAATTCCTTTAGTGATGCAACTGCTCATGTAAGCAAGTATAAGTGACATGTAAAACATGTAAAAGGTGTAAACTTAATATTTAAGCATATTTTATATATCAAATTATATTTGATATGCATTTGGATTCTCATTGCCTTTTAACAATTAATACTTTTTTAAAAATAATGTATGGATTATTTTCCTTTTCAAAAATGAATTACTACAGGCTAATGATCAGCTACCTTCTTTTGAAGTTACGAAATCAAGGAAAAATATTGATGAGACTGTGAACAAAGTAGATTCTTGGTGTAATAATAGATCCATGAAGAAAGTACAAAAAATCATTTAAATCTTTGAAAATGGGATTTGTAACAATAGAAAACTTTTTCACCAATGCATTCTTTGTAAACCATTCTTTGGTTTCCGTCAATACCAAGATCACTTTTGGCTTAAATTGTATTAATAATTTCAACATGTAAAAAGGTAGTTCATTGGATAAAGGTAGTTCTGTGCTGGAGCAGTCTGCCAAGCTCAAATGAGAGTTTATGGTTCTGATGGTATCCTTGTCCACAAAAACTAACAGCAAGAATGCAGAGTTTGCTTTCTCACATGCCACAGACTTGTAGAATGCCCTGAATACTAGGCCACATAGTAATCTTATGGGTCTTTATTGCAGTTCTTTTTGCTGAGACATTACATTTTACATAGAATGCTCCCATAGTGGTTCTGTTTCAAGGTGAATAGGGCAATCAGCAAACAGCAGAAGTAATTAAATGTAGATCATATTGTCTCATGGCAGAGCTGTTTGATAAATTATGATGCCCCTAGCAGCAGTTTCTTATCTCAATAGGTTTTTCATCTCAGTGAGAAAAACAGATTAAAAATAATTATAAATACTCCAAATTGATTTTTTAAGTGTTTTTTTATGAGATAACCAAATCACAAATCTGTTTACTTCAGCAGTACAATTTGCAATCTTCTCCCTTTTCCTTGTTAGATTATTTTATAATCCTTTAATACTTAGGGCTCACACCTCATTTGGATCAAAAAAACTAACATGGCTGAGCACGACTGCTTTCTGTTATTGAAAGTAACTTTGATGATAGTCTTCAATTTCACTATACTGTGTGATTCAAGTATTTGCAACCTGATCTGGTATGAAATATCTCTTTAAAATAGTCTCAAGATACTGATCTATTAAGAAAAAAGTAAAGTAAACAGTGTATTTATTATCCATGCATCACAAATATAATAATTCTATTATTTTTGCTGAAGATTTACTGTATGTACTGTATCCCCAGACAAAATACTTTTCTTTAATTTCTTAATTCTATTATTTTCTAATAAACTAAGTAACTCAAAGTAATATTAAGGGAAGTTTTTTTGCTACCATGCTAAACTGCTAATAAGGGCTTGCATATCTTTTACTGGCAGCCTAAATTTGTCTTATATTATTAATGAATTATTTGGGTGTAATTTTATATCACTCTTGTTCCTTTGATCATATTCTATTGTAACATAATATCTGAAATAAAGTGACAAGCATACTAGGTTTTTTCTAACTCATTCAGTTATAGAAATAGCTTCTGTTTTGATTTAGCTTGAGTATTCGGCAATATGTTACATTTTTTTTGCTTTTTCTAGCTAGACAGAAAGGATAGATGTTTTAAAAGATGATTTCTGTAAGGTCTTTAACAGCTTCCAGATAGCATTTCAAGCATATAATTTGAGTCATATTTAGGAATGCTTTTTTTTTTATTTATTTCTTCAATAATGCTTGGTACATTTGGTGCTTATTTGCATTACATTTCACATTTCGTTATTATTTGTGGTTGTTTTATGATTGTATTTTCTGGTTTTAGTTCCTATTAAATACTTACATATTTTTCTTCCTTAGACAACATTAATACCTCTGATATGTTTTTTCTATGTAGTTCTTGCTGTGCAGCTTGCTGCAAAAATTATAGAACATTGATACCAATAACATCCGGGATGGAAAACATGACTGCTGCTGGAACTTAATAAAGCATCTTCTTTCCTTAATTTTTTTAAGGGTAGTAGATTCTTGAGAATAAATTTTCTGAAAAATGGTAAACTAGCAAATATCTCACCTTATTTTCTTGGTGTTTTTTTTCCCCCCACTCAATCAAGATGAAGTATCTTTTCAGAATACTTTTTTCACGATTTTTTTTCTCACATACCCTACTTCTGTGTATAGACTATAAATATCAGACTGTGACTATAAATATCAGAATGTTTCTAGTGAATTTTATTCTCATTGGTGAGCTTTTAGTACCCAGTAGGGCTTTTTAGCTCTGTATGTGATTAATAGGTCAGTTCTGAGTTCTCAGAGTACTATTTCAGTGCCTCATAATCCAGCTCTGCTGTAGCTAATTTCATTGAGACGTCAGTAGCTATTATTCTCACCAATGTTACTGGTATCACTCTTAAGGACCCATGTGGCTGTCTTCTCCTTTTTCTCTAGTTCTAATGATATCTTTCACTTTGCAACACATCAGACACCTGTTTTAATGTAATTGGACTTCACTTCTACTGTGTCATCATTAAGCCCTTTCATTTTGACATTCATATCTTACTAAAAAACAGGTCATGTGCAGATTTCTGGACTAGTTTTTTGGTAAAAAAAGGGCCTGTGTTCTTATCATAGGAAGAAACAAATGAAAACTCAAGCCAAAGTAATGTAATATTATTGATCACATTAATTATAGAATAATCTTATGGATCTGCTAATAGGATAAAATGTACGTTGCTACAAGGAATGTAAGGATAAGTAAGATCTTCCATAAAAAATGGTCTTTTGCTTTCCAGTAGTCATGAATCTATTCTGACTGAATATTAAATAGAATTCTAATCTGAAGTGGCTAATGGGTGCAGTGGAAACCCAAAAACTCAGGGTAGATTTAGGGGAAAGCTTGATTAGGTTATGAAAAGAATTAGGTGAGATAGTGATGCTCTAGATATTGTTTAAAAGTAGAGAATGTGGGTAATATGAAAACTGTGACAGTGTTAAATAATTTGCAGTAGAACTACAAAGTAGTTTCTGTCTCTGATGGATTTCTGTTCAGAAAAATATTTTCAAAAGGTATATGAGAAATTGACATGTAGGAGCGAAGCATACTGCATATCTGATT
>VXBQ01017091.1:138894-155139 GCA_013400175.1 Phainopepla nitens | reverse complement strand
CAAACAGTGTTACATTGTCTTAAACAGGACACTGAGTCCCATAAGGGTTTCTGCCTGGAAGTGGCCCCCTCCCTGTATACAAGAAATAGTATATTGACTAAGCTGCTGTGTTCTCAGAGATTCGCTAAAGTCCTCAGCTGTTAGGCTGTGGCAAGGAAAAAGCCAAATTGCCCCACAGCCCAGTACTCAACTCAGTGAACCGTGTGTGATGGGAGACCTGAGGCTCACACTCATTAAAACTGCAGTGTGCTTATTACTCATGATAATGTCCACTGTAAAAGGATGGCAGCTCTTGGAGGTCAAACTCTTTTCTGGTTTTTAGCATTCTGAATAGTTTTGAAACTGTGCTTTCACAAGATATTAACTAGCCTAAAATTACATGTTGTTAATAATGCCTATTAAAAGTCTAGAGATGGTATCTGTAACAGTCTCTGAAGCTGTACCATTCTGAAGCTACTGGCTTTTTCTCTGCAAATTAGTGTTTCAGCAGGGTTTTTAAAGGATGTTATTTTCTTCTTTTCAGAGCTGGTTATTAATCCAATAGATTAAATATTAATATTATTTTTTTGTTTTTGTTGAGTCTGAACTGTACATGAGTAATAAAAATTTAATATATATATAAATTTGACAGTGGTTTCTGTTTAAATACACTAATTTTTCTTGACAAAACTTTACATCCAGTATTACTCTGTGCTTAAGTGCTTTGGGAAGACATTTTTCACAAGTCTTAGAGACTTATGCCAATTGAAATATTTGAATTTTCACTAAATCCTATCTATTAGGATTATTTAAAAAGCTGTCATTTTACATTTCACCCAGACTTCTTTTTGAAAACATATTTTTTTAAAATGGGAGTCGCTGGATATGAGGCTTTGGTATCCTCCAAGTTTATATTTTAATTTACGGGATATTATTAGGCAATAAACCAAAGTTTCTTATGGATCAGAATGTAGTTTGGGGGAGTAATTAAATGGATATCCATCGATTATCAAACATAATGGTGATTGGTCTAAATGGTTAATTGTGCATTATGTAGCATTTTTTGAGTGACAAATATATTTTGCTTAATTTTGAAGTAACACCTTTTATTCTCTCTTTGAAATAAAGAACAGTTAAACGAAAAATTGCATACAAATAAACTAAATTGAAATGTCTCTTTTTTCTGTGGTTCTTGTAGGATGGCTGAAATTGTTTTGGGAATATAGGTAGGATTTACTGGCTGGAATTTTTCTTCTTGAGAAAAAAGTATAGCTCTTTTTCTTAAGATGACGGGAATGCTTCTACCTCTAGTTCAACCAGAAGAGGTGATATATGATATTATTAAACTAAGAAAGAAGGACTAATGATGTTTTGATTTTTATTGTGATTTGCTTTAGTCAAACACGGATCTCTTGAAATTTTCAGAAAAGCAGAAAAACTTTTAGAGAAAACAAGTGCTATGCCTCATTTTTCACTTTAAGCTTTTCTTACCTACCACTTTATGTATATAATGGAAACACAGTCTTTCTCAACCAAGTTTTTTTAACTACCATTAAGAGATGAGACTTAGTGATCTTCAGACTAGTTCCTTCATTGTGAAGTACCTTTCTGCATCATAGTTTTCTTGAACAGATACAGGCTAAGTTTATTAGTAATAAAAACACATTAATGTAAAATTTTAGGGGAATGAGAAGGCCTAAAAATATCAAGGATATCAATATATTTGCAACATACTAAAGGGCACAGTTTCATCTACTTTGGTTTTCTCTCACTTCTTATTTATTGTTCCACTAAATTAGAATGTAAGAGCTATACAAAGTGTGATTGTTGAAAGGATTAAGAGAACCCCATGACTCCTTGAAATTTTCATTTTTACGCGCTCCATTACCTGTTGATTTCTCAGTCATAAGAACACTAAAGCCATATCGGGTTTTAAGTTTATTTTACACTTAAAATCATAGAATCATTAAGGTCTATCTTTATTTCAATTCCTTCCTTGTGAATGAAATAGTGAAAAGTCTGTAACGACAATCCAATATCTTAATTTTCATGATATTTTTTATAGCAGGTGTTACTACCACTATATGCAATATGACATTTGCAGATGTGAAGTACTGGGCTTTATAGGGTGCTTTACAGGAAGGATTATGTGTCAGAGGTTAGTAGAGCTCTTTCAAATACTGAAGAAACATAGCTTTGTTCAATTCTCTCTTCATTTTAGCAGCTTGCATGATAGGTTTGATACCAATTCTTGAATGTGATGCTGTTGCACAAACCACATTAGATTTAGATTTGAGAAGCACCACAAAAGATTCTAGGCTATCAAACTGTCTTCTGTGACATGCTAGAAGATTATAGGTAAATGTGAATTTTGAATATTTCCCAAATCTCCCTTGATAATACAGTGATTTTCTCTGACTTCTGGGTTGAAGCTAGAAATACACAAGACAGCTTTTAACCTAAATTCCAAAGGTATATTTTAGTTTCTATTTAAACTACAGGAATGTCATTTTCCACCCCCTTCCCTGCCACCCAACTCTCTTCCCAATCTTGAAATGCATACCTTTCTCTGTAGGAGTTAGAAGATGCTTTTGTGTGTGTGTGGGGATGGGATGAGGGGAGTGGGGTGAAAGAAGGAGGAAAGGAGTGGGGGAAAAGGACGGAAGTAACCTGCAACATCCTTTTCTCAGAAGTTGGAAAATAGTTTTCTCTTGTCTTAAGAAATCTGGAATTTGGATCTGCAATTCAAAAGTTCTTCTCCCTCTTCCATGTAACAGTGGCCCAGTTTTATAATGAACACTACTCTAGAAAGAAATCAGGAACATCCTATTTTAGATATATTTTATGTTTGCATGGGTAGCTTATTAATTAAAATATTTATTGCATGAGAGAACTGAAGGTTTGGGTTTTTTATTTCCTTATTTATTTTATTTCTGAATTTTCTAGGGTATTTAATTTTAATGGTAAATTTTACTTATTTAATATTGGGTTCCTTTAAGAATATTAAAGTTCATTTTGGAAAGGTAATTACTAACATTCCTTTCTGTTTACCAAATTTACAGGGGGATAAATGGAAGCACAGGAAGCAGTTTCACTGGTAGTGTTTGTTTTTAAAAATGTCATTTGTGATTATTACAGTTGAGTGTAAATATTATAATTAAGTTCTTGGGGTTTTTTGTTTGTTTGTTTGGTTGGTTTTTTTTGTTAGCTAACATTGTTGGAATTCATAGTAAGAAGTAACTTCTGCCTCGAAGAGTTTGATCCAGATGCAGGGGCAGGGGTAGGGTAGAATTCAAAGGTAGAGAGAAGTGCAAACAAGCGCAAAATGTTTGTGGGGTCCTGAAGGTTAACTTCTGCTTTCTAATTCTGCAGCTTATACTGCATCATGTTGTCCAGATAAAACTGTTTTAGTTCAATCTTATTGTATACGGTTGGTTATATTGTGTAACAGTACTTTAGAAATAGATATAATGGGTAAAACCCATGGTACCTCTAGACTGACATTCAGGCTTTTAAGCAGGAGAAAGTGCAATATCATACTTCCCATAACTACTCTCACAGCCTCCAGTTATTGTCAGCTCAAGTCTTTCTTAAGCTTTTGTCCAGTGTCTTCTGGAGGCTTTGTAAATCTTTTCATCTTCAGTGTCCTTTGGCAGGAAATCCCTCAAGTAACAGCAACCTGTTGTATGGAGAACATCCTCCATTTTCCCTTGGCATGTAGTATAACGTTTTTTTCTGAACTGGTTACTCACTGAAATTTAGATTTATGAAACTTAAGGAATTCAGAATACTGTTAGATATTATCAGTTTCTCACTGAAGAAAATCTTGTTCATCTTCTTGTTTTTTTAAAATAAGTTGTTTTATCATATGTGAAAAAGAAACTGTCTTTGAGGCTGATGGCAATTGTTTGTCAGCCTTTAACCTTGTTTTGTCCTCTTTTGAATGTCATTGCAAAAACCTGAGAAAAACATCTCTTAAAAATTTCTGGATGTCATGCAGTTCCTTGCCTTCTATTTGTCTATGTTCAGATGGAAAGACAGTACCTGATAGCAAAGATGACTATTAGTGGTTTGGACTTTTTCCTTACTGTTTTAAATGTTCTTGCTGTAGAAATTTTATTTTTACAGCTATTTTCTTTTCTGTCTTGTCACTTATGCTATAGAGAAAACATTTTTTGTTGGGTTTATTTGCCTTGAGAGCCAGGGATAGGCAGGAATAGAAATACAAGGCCAGAAATCTTATACCCACTTTTGAAGACAGTATCATTACCAACAATTATCCATCCTTACTTCATGTACCTCCATATAGTGGGACATAATCTGTTAGTGTGATTCAGAGTTTAAATATTTACATTTACAAAAGTATTTAAAAGTGTTTAAATACTTTTCCTCACTGTACCAAACCAATTGTTCCTCAAGCATTCAAAAAGTTTAATGATGGGAAATGTGGAAATCACCAGTTACATTCTCATGAGCTTGTTATGCACATGCAAATCGAGTAGTTGGAAAGAGACTTTTTAAAAGGCTCCATGTTTCCTCTCCTGAAGTTTGCAGAATGTACTAAGGCATGATTTCATATGCAGCTGTTTGAATAAATTTAGCATCATATATAAGTCACCTTTGTAACAAAGAGCAAAACTGTGGTTTATGAGCTTGCATGAAAACAAACCTAATCTTGTTAATAACAAGAAGATTTGAAGGGAAATAAGTTAGAAAATGTTACAATTTCGGTAATTTGGACCTTATGACGACTGGAAAGTTGGCATTCCTATGCGTGTCAGTTACTTGTTTAAAATGCACAAAAGCACATTGTATCTTCCACAGTACACCTTATCCCTTCACTGCTTTGGCAGTTGCCCAATATTTCTTGTTCAGTCGACAGCCCAGCACTTCTTGTTCAAAATAAACAATTTAAAATGCGCACCAGATTTGAAAAGGCATATTTCTTCATGAACTCTTCCCGTTGTAGAAGCTATGTACTTTACAAAGTTTTGAGGCTGTGCTGTAACAGCACTGACAAAATATCATGAGATCTGTTCTATAGGTAGGTATTTGGAATATAAAGTACTGCCCATTAATGTGGAGTAAGTAATTTGCAGTATTCAGAAACTAACTATCCAGCATATCTAGTATTTCAATAATACAAAACATAAGACATACACTGTTCGAATCAACTTTTTTTTTTGTAGCTGGGGATACTCTTTCTACTAATCTATCTTCAAAGTTCAGAGTTAAGCACTGCCAAAATTGAGGTAGATGTCTGTGGAGATCATCTTTGAAGGATGTGGATGTGACTGAGAGTAGGTGCACCATAATCGCACAGGAGCTAAAAAATATAATTTTACAAAACTACAATGTCAATAATGAACAATCTTGGGATTTATACCCAATATAAAATTTTCTGGCTAGATGAAAAATTTTATGCAGATCTATAAATAACAAAAACCCAAAATCTTAAAAGAAATATCAGGAATTTCTAATGATCAACTGTGTTATAACTTTGTCAAAAGAACTTCCTTTTAATCGTAAATGCAGATGAGTATGAGGTGCTGTCCCTCTCACATAAGAATAATTTGCACAAGAAAGAGCATTTTATGCACTTACTTTTTCCGAAATGGAATTAAATAATGACCACCAGGTCAATTCTTAAATACATCATTGCCTCTTAGGAAAACTGTTTTGCTTTTCCAAGGATTTATTTGGACCATTACCTGATAAATAGCAACTTGTTTCAGTAATACTTTATGACTCAAGACCCATCTGGTTTATATCAGGATGTGCAGGTGGCTATTAATTACTGAAAACTCTTCCACAGCTCAAATTAAATCACCGACCAAAGATCTGATTGAACAGATTCATTTTTCTGCTTTCTTCTATAGCACTAAAAACAAAGAAAGAGTAAATCATTCATACTTATTTACTAAGTTAGTAATAGGTACTAAAGTTTCCAGCAACGTGAATGTTGATTGCATCCACAATTTCAGGTCTCGACTTGTCCTAATTTTTGTTCTTGAAACGATGTAGTAGTTTCTCTTTTGAATTGTTCTTCCAGCTTTATGGGATGTAACTTTTTTTTTTTTGCTTTAAAGGTTTACGGAATAAAAATGCATACAGTTTTGCAAATGATCTTGGATTTTGTATCTTCATCCCTGCCTGGTAGAAGTGAAGTGCTGCAGGATGGTGTTGTCAGGGCCAGCCTGGATGCAGTATGATCATGCCTTCCCCACAGGCACTCAGTGGGGTGCAGCACTGATAAGCACATGATCATGGTCATGGCCACATATATCAGCACAGATAGAACCACTTGGCATTCAAGGCAAGCCCAAACAGCTCTGTATCTCACGTCCTCGTCTGACTGATCAGGATGAGGTCTGTTATTGGGACATACATATGTTGACAGTCCCTCCAGGAGCTGGACTGAAATCCCAGTAGTTATGTGTCCAGCAGCTGGTCCCTAGTTTCCTCTTTTCTGTCAGTGTGTGTGTGTGCGCATGGACACCCACACACACTTTGAACCTCTTCATGACCAGGCTCCGAGACCCAACTCGATCTAATGCTGGCAGGCTCTGCTGCCTTCCACTCAGATATTCACACATGCAGATCAACCATAACCTGGACCCTCTGGTAGCTGCCTTCTCCAGGTGCCTTGCTTGCAGCACATGGCTCCCAGGCCACTCAGACTACTCACTGGCTAGCTTGTCTTGATGGCCATTGACAAATACACAGGGACTTTGTCCAGTTACTGACACATCGATAAGTTGTCTGGCCCCGGTTGCTTTGGCACAGAGCAGATTGCCCCTTTCCCAGGAACAGAGTAGGATGTGCGGTTCAATAAGCAGACAGAACAGACTATGGGGATTTGGCACAGGGCATAGTCAGACAAGGGAACTAACCACCTGCTTTAACCCCTTATCCCTCTTTTTTACCATGTTTGCTCCTCTACAAACCACTTTATCTGTCTTCTCCATTTTTGCTTCCTCCCCTGGACATCCCAGGCTAAGTCTCATCCAAGCCCAAAGTGCTCTCCCTTGATACCCCATAACTTGTCCCATGCCCCATGGTAGAAACCCTTCAGTCTGTAAGGTGCAGTGGGGAGCCTCTCCCATCAATTCCCCAGGGAGGGGCCAGGTGAGGACTCCCTTTCTCTGACTGGGCTGTTGGGGTATCTCTTCTCCCATCATGGCTCTGTGCTCCTCTGTGTCTGTGAATGTGCGTAGAAATTAATTACATTGCCTATATGGTTCTACTCTTACTCTGAAAATGGCATTTTAAGCAATTTCTGCATTGTTTTACATACACTAAGAGATAAACCTTCATTAAAAACATATATTAAGAAAAATGCACATGAAAGGAAGGCATTTAAAAAATGTACTGAAAAAATAAATTTATTTTGTAGGAAAGCACAGCAGAAGTAAATGAAGTGTTGTCTCATAACTATAATGGGACATTACTAGTAATGGCCCTACAAGCTATTTAATGGAAAGAGATATAAATGTTCTTTGTGTTAGGATGTCACCAAAGGTTTGAGTAAACATTTTATGGAAATGTATTGGATATTTTACAAAATGTTGTGGCTGTGTTATTGCTCATCTCATTAAAAAAAAAAAAAAAATTGGGTAAATGTCTTTCTGGTTTTGACAGCACTCCTGAACTGGCATTGACAGAGAGCTTGTCAAGGCAAATAGCCTCAGCGGTCCCACTCCAGACTTGTACATTTTGTAATAAATTTTTGTACACTTCTAGAGGTCAGACTACAAGGAATGCTGGAGGCCAAATGTGGTCTGACTCCACTGATTATTTAGCTGTTTAAATGAGCTGTCCTGAATAAATAACTGAACCTGGGCATTTGAAAAATCAGTGCACAGTAGCTGGAGCTGAAGACTTGGCAGAAGTACTTGTGCAGTGGGCTAGCATCACAGCCAGGTAATTAGTTCATACAGCAGTATTTTTTCTGGTCTCAGAGAGAAAGAATGTCTTATATGTCTGCACATGATACCAATTTGCCATACCTTGATATACTAATTTTTGGAAGAAAATGTACACTGTGAAAAGTCTATTGCTGATTCTAGAAAAATACTGATTTTAATGTATTACTTAACGAAAGTAAAATTTTTATCAATCTGGTATAGGACCAAAAATATTTGTTGCAAAAACTAGATTGGGTGTTCATTTTCTGAGAGAAGTTGGAAAGAGTGAGTTAGTGGTAAACCATATGCTTAGTTTATAGAGACTGTGTTGCTGCTTTGTTTTCTATGTTCCCTTTTCAGGATCCTTTTTTTTTTTTTCTCTCTAAAATGGTAAAAACTTAAGCAGTGAAGGAAGTGAGGAAAGAGGAATTTCTCTAATTAATTCTGTAGTGTGCAGCAATTCCTTCATTTTGTGTAAAGAAACTTGAGTAAAGGCACTCCTAATTTTAATCAACTGTATTTGAGCCTTGAGGGATCAAAAATGAAAAAAAAAAAATCATGAGTTTTTCTATAATACTGCTAGATTTAAACCCCCAAATCCTTGTCTTTGCTGTTGGGTTGATGCTTGAGGCTCCTCAGTAATGCAGATGAGGTTTGTCATTCCAGAGCAAAAACTGTAATGTGTTCCAGCTGGTGAGTTGCACTGTTTGCCCTGGAATGATGAAATTGCTTCCATGGCTACTGCCTGTGAGGAGCTAGTAGTAGTAAATTTGCTGTTTAAAAGGGTCACTGTTCATATATAGAGCCATCCTCAACATTCCACTGTTATATGCTCGGAATGCAGCCTTCCGAGCTCTGTGTGCAGAAGAGAAGACATGCTGTCTGTTCAAGCAGACTATACTTCCGAGCCTGAGGAACTCCCTTGCCTCCCTGGATCCCCGCTGTTGCCTGTGGTTGCCTACTGCAATGGGCAACTACAGACATGAAATGGGCTCAGCACTGCATTGCATTTTCAAATTTCCCGAGAGAATATGGGAACAAACTGTGTAACTAAGAGATGAGATTCTTGCAGCTATTTTCTTAGCTGACATTTTAGAAAAAAATTCAAGGTCCTGTCCAACAGTTTGGTGATACGATGAACAATGAAATTCCTACCAGCTTTGCAGAAATACTGCAGCTTTGTAGACAATTGTGCTGATTAATAATACTCTCTCTTCTTATGAAGCTTGAAGATAAAAATAAATATGCATATTTGCACGTCTGTATCTGTTTGTTAGAAAACTGATACTACTGTTGATAAGGTACTTTCTGTTGAAATCCTTTTAACTGTCTAACCACCATTCTTAAATTAAAATGACATTTTAAATTGGGAAGAGATAATTTTAAAAGTAAATTTTGTCTGAAACAGCACAAAGGGTGAAGTATTCAAAGTAAATGAAAGAGCTACAAAGTAACGTGAGGTAGGAGACAAGCTTGGTGAGTAGAAATAAAAAGACTGAATGGGAGCACACTTATCTTTATTAAAGTAATTGCTTTAACTGTACCTGAAGAACTTCAATATACTGTATAAATTTTCTGGAGAAAATGGCTTTTTTTTGTCCCCAAAAAAATTCAGAAACATTAAAGCTCATAAAACTTGTAAATTATATAAAGTACATTGCATTAATTTTGAAATTCTGTCTCTAAGACAAGAATGAAATGGAAGTAAAAATGCCCTCTTTATGAAGTAACTTAAATAATAGGAAAAGTATGCTTATGGAAAAAATCCTAAAATTCAGGTATCAGAAGAGAAACAAGTAGCCCTTCAGATTATAATGACAATTAAGGATGAAGTTTGCCTTAACAAAATGCTGCTTAAAATAAGTCAAGTAATGGTGGTTTTTTCATTAGTTAAAGAAGAAAATCCCTGAGAGAAATAATTTCTGATTTTAAAATAATCTGATTAGATGACTTGTTTTGCATGGAAGTCACCTTTATACAGAGAATAGAGAGGTGGAGGCAATTACCTAATAACCCATGAATGTGAGGTTTTGAAATGACAGCTGCAAAATGTACTAGAAAACATCTACATTCTGTTGCTTGAAAAGGCCTTTTAGTTTCTAATACAGTTTGCGTAGAAATGTTTGTTTCTTACTTGGGAACAGCTGACATTTCAAGTGAATCCAGAAAAGAAATTTGAACTACATTGATGGAATAGAGGTTTTTTTAATAGAGTTTGTGAGCTGTACACCCTTGAAGTTCAGTTCTGCTGTTCTCTCTTATGCTTCGTCTCAGAAGCTTGAAAATCCTTATGCTTTCAAACTTATATATGGTGGAACAGTACATGATTGGTGACATTCTACAAGAAAATGCCTTATCTATTTCAAATTGTGATTTCATAATAATAAATAATATCTTAAATTTTTCTATGAAAATCTGAGGTAAAACATCAGATCCTGCCGAGGGCAATGTCAACTTTTTCATTGATCTCTTACAGGATTTAAAAAAGTGTTCAAGAAAAAGTCTTTAGAGATACAAAGAATTGTTAAAAATAATCTGTACTTTTGACCCCTTAGTGACATGCTTAAATTGGTCGGACCTGCTAGTGATTTTCTACACAGGTCCAGTGTGTGTAACATGGACATCTTATTGGTTCTACAGAGCAAGTGCCACAAGTGGCATGTTTTGTCATAGTCTATTTAGCAGGACTAAATTTTCCTTCTTTTTGTCTGTCTGAAGATCAATATGCAGGCTGAAGAGCAAATACCCCTTTCTTGTGCTTTTTTGTGCCTTTTATAATGTTAAGAATTTTGTCATAATCCTGCATCCCTGTGCTCTGCATGAACATTGGCTAGACTTTATACAGCAGGCAGAAACATTTCCTAAAGTAAATAATGCCAAGGAAAACCATATGCAGGATGTATGCTTGGGTTCTCTGCACCTTTTGTAGTCCAAGACTGAGTAAATTGGTGCCAGAGGGGTTTCCTCATATTGTTCTACTATGTTTCACAGACTTCTCTATTTTCAAATGAATTTGTATTTCTTTTTAAATTAGCTGGAAAAGTATTCTGAATGAAACTCTTTTCTTTCTTTGTATTTGCATTTTACTAGCAAAATTGTGAGTTCAGACAATCTTCTTATTGTTTTCTTCAGATTCAGCTATCTGAAAAAAAAAAAGTAAATATAGAGTATTCATCTTATTTATGCATATATAATATAGGAATCAATTGCAATCATGAAGAATTACAGGCAATTTAATCTACGTTTGAGTCCATCTATTTGGGAGGGGAAAAATAAAAAGAAAGAAAAAAAATTACTTCTGACATTGTGATTAACGAAGTCACATAAGCACATTTCAATTTAAATTCAGTCCTTCACCTATTTGTAATGATACTTTTCAGCTCCATTAATTTTTAGACTATGTCTTTTTCTCACAGCTTTACCGGAACTTCTTTAAGAATTTTTTTAACATGAATTGGAAAGGTGAAAGAGTTTTTCAAACAATTCTTCATTTCATTACTTCTACATAAAAAGAGAAAATGAAAGCAAGCTTTTCTCATGTTATTGTTTTCTGTGTATAGTTGAGTTTGTCACATCTTTACGTTCCTTCTCACTCTATCCTACTTTTTTATTTTCCTGTTTGAATGTATAATCATGGGTTTTGAAGTTATGTCCACACAGTAATAGTTGAGGGACTTGGTGGCCTATTTGCCTTGGAAAATTTAGGCCAAATCTAAAATTATTGCCTGGTCACTTATTAGACAGTACTGAAACACAAGAAAAATTTATGCATCACAAAGATCTGCAACAAAGGAGAAAAAGAAATTGGCAAAAGGACAACTCTTTTCATATACAACCTGCTAACACACCTAAGATCTGTGACCTTTACCTCAGCATAATTTATTCTAGCCATAGTGCTGTGCATTTAAGTGTCTAATACCTATATTGATTTTGATACAGAAAGATGTGTACCTGACCTGGAGGGGAGAATCAAAATCTCCAGTGCCTTGCTTGGCAGTCAGTATTTTAATTTTCCATAAGAACAGTCTGATGAGAGTCCAAAAGAAGGTATTAGTTTTCAGAAGCAGTCAAATGGAAGTGAAAAATTAATTTGCCTATCTGCTTCTCTATTTTTTTTTCATCTCTATCTTATGACTGCTGAATGTAAACCAAGCCTATTTAAATTCGATAAAGTAGCTTATCTGCTCTGTTTATCAACAGAGTGCAGGTTCTTAGGTAAGTCTTTATGCCTCTCTTAGTACCACAACATACAGAAAATCTAAACTATTACATGACTTCTGATAGGTTATGCCTGCCCGTACAATGCTGACCAATACCATACCATTATCTCTAATTTTTTCTCTTGGTTGTATTAATTTATCTGGGTCTGCCTATGCCAGTTTCTATTCCTTGGAATCTAAGGACTTGGAGATAGGGATTAAATTTTTTGTTGCTGTTCTGTTCAGCTAAAAGTAGATTTATGGTTCTTAAAGTATGTATTAATACAGAAAAATAAAGATGCTGATAACAGTAGGAGATCCTTCAGGTTGCTAAATGTTGACAGCTGTCATTTTGAATTTGAAAAAAACACATATATTTACTCCTCTAAAACTTCTGATTATCTGCTCAATTAATCACCCAATTTACAGAAGTTCCTTTAGTATTTAATATATTCATTAATTATTCTTAAATTAGCTTTCATATTGATTGCTTGAAAAATGATTTTGAAAATTAATTTAATGGGTGTTATTGCTTTTTTCAGAATGAAAGTGATGAAGGTAACTGAAGAGATCATTATGTAACAGTTTTATGCAAGATCACATACATCCAGAAACTTTATGAAGATTTTAAGTAACCTAATTGATCTGTCCTGTATGGTATCCAATGAGCAGGAAATGTGTTTCAGGTTTTGGGCATCATTGCCTTTCAAATGGCATCTAGGCCAAATTACCCTGGCTCCAAATTATGCAAGCTTCTCATCTAAACTCAGAGAGCAAGGTGAATCAATCAATTCAGTGTTGTTCTCAGTGTCCAGGTTACCAATATCAACTGCCTATTAATCCATCTATCTTAAATGTTTTCCACCTCTTTTCTACTTATAAAACCAACTTTTAGTCACTTCATTCTTTACTTCAAACAGTAATGGAAATGTGATACAGTCTAAACAGCTTTATTCAAGATGTGATATTACTACCTGACAGAAGATTTTTTTCTGTATTTACTTTTTTCCATGGTATCTGCTTCTGTCAAATATTAATTGAATCTAACCCAGGCATACCTTTTTCATTCCTGTGTATATCACATAAAGCACTACCCAAAGTTTTGCTAAACTCAGATGAAACCTACAGCTTTCAGTTTCAACTTGTATCTGCTTGGTTATTTTGCCAAAGGAGGTCATAATTATCTGTCAAGATTTTAAGCTATTTTGTCTGCTTATTAAAATCTTATCCTTTAGAGTCTAGGTTAGTGATTCATTTTCATATTAAACTAGGTCCTTCTTCTTTTCCATTTTGGCATTGTCTGCCCTCTCCAATACCCTGGGCTCTCACGGGTATTCTGCAGTTCATGAAAAAAATCACTTAATTAAATATTATTTCAGATAGTGATGTGATGTGATGTGATAAACACAAACACATTGCGGTAGATTTCACTTTCTCCTGATGATTCCCTATGAAGTACTTCTGGTGTCATTATTTGGCCGCTATTTTTAAATGGTTTGGCACATAATAATATGACAATACTTCTGTGATATTTATATTTAATGGGAAAAGAGAATATCCTGTTATTATTTAGAAAAATTTCAAACAGTGCTTTAAAGTTTTTCAACAGACTTTGGTGTAGTTATTACAACTGGGAAAATTATTAACAAGCTTCTACAAAAATTATCAATTTTATTTTTTTTTCTGATTTTCTTTTGGGTCATAGTGACTTCAAAGTATTAGTAATGACAAGCTTTAAAACTTTCAGTGCCAGTGATGGAGAGATTTCATGCACTTATTTTATGTGTACCCAGGGTGCTGCAAGTTATGAACAACTTTTACCTAATATAAAACGGCCAATAAAATGTTCCCTAAACTAGGATTTTCAGTCCTTGTTACTGTTTACTAGAAAAATAAGGAGATATATTCACTAAATATTAGTTTTATATGCGTGTGTGAATGTGCTCTTTGGTTTGGGAATAACCATTTGAGCAGTATATTTTATAGTTAACTCAGCAGGTATTTACCTACTCCATTTGTAAGAAAGAGTAGCCAGAAAAAAGATTGCTTTATTTGACTAGAGAATGTGCTTAAAATTTTAAAGCTATGAATACTTTTAAATTACTCACATATGAGTTCATACTTTACAGTGTACTGAAGCAGAATTTTAAAATATTGCTAATAGTTTGTTAAATTTGTTGTGATACTAGAATGTGAAAGACAGGTCTATTTAAGTGTTATTCAACATAGCCAACAAATATTTTCAAGATACCAAGAAAAATTAACCAAATTTGATTTACACTCTGTGACACATATTTACTCTGAACTGTGATGAACTGAAACCATTTCTCAACATTAATTGGTGAAGATTTAACTGTAAGGTTGAAGACAGGTTTTATTCTGAACAGTTCTTCTGTTCATCTGAAAGTCATGCTGCTGTGTCAGAAGGTAGCAGTAGCGTATTTCAGGCATTTTTTTACTAGGCTGCTGGGTGTCAGTTTCCTGCTGAAAATGTGCTCCTCCTACAGCATCCTGCAGCACCACTCCTTGCACTTCCCACGAATCCCCTATGTCTGGGGCAGCAGGCTCCAGCATACAGTAGCATCTGGCAGGCTCAGGTGTGCAGTAGCAGTGATCTGAAAGGGCAGATAACATCAGAATATGTGCTTACCTTTCTGTCACTTTCAATCTCTTTTATTAGAAGTACTCTCTGATTTTGGCCTAAGTATATGAAAATATATTTCAAGTTTCTTCATTGGAAATGAACAAAATAGAAAAATATTTGCATGGTCAAACAGGGAAAAATATTGTTGCTTTTGAATACAATAAATTGTAGAAGATTGAGACAAACTGTGAAACGGGGAAACCTGGAACCACCTCATATTGGTCAGGCCCATAGAATCATATTCTAAAGTGATGTTTGAACTAACCTTGGGTCAAAAATAATATAACAGTGCATTCCCTTACTGCTGTCTATTGCACCATTTAACAAAGCCGCTACATTCATTAGATATGTAGTGCAAAGGTGTACCAAATTTTTTGAGTGTGAAAAAAATTTAAAAAGTTTTGTGCCAGTCTAACTATAGCAACTTTGCAGAATCTGTAATGACAGAGCTGAAGGATTATGCGATTATTCAGTTCCCCGCTCTCAACTTAGTCTTGTAGCAATTTATCTGCCCACTTTTTTTTCCTGTGATGGACTACCTAATGAATTAAAACATTTTTCCTCTTAGTGCCCGTTTACTTTTATTTAAGATGTCAAACCACTGGTGCAATCCAACTAAGTGGGATATTGGTGATGAAAAATAGCCTAAAACTTGAAACCAACATCAATAAAGCCAAGAAGTTATTTCAAGTACACTCTGAAACCTATTAAAAGGGCATAAATTTCTTGAGCAACATATAATATGATGATATACTTTGTGTTACTTGTTTATTTTCCTTTTTAAGTTTACCTTGGATGTTTTAAAAGGTGTAAATGCAATCTTTAAAGTGGCAATTTCTCTCTCTTGCATGTGCACTCTCTCATACATCCATATATCACAGCTTTTTTTTTTTTATGTTGTATTATTTATCTTGTTTTTCCAAGATTTTTTCACCCATATGTGAGGGAGGGAATAGATTTCACCCAGTCCTCTGATATCTTTAACTCCATGGCTCTCCAAGCCCTAACACCTTTCATAACCAGGTTTTAAATTCGGATCTCCAGCACAGAAATAAAGCATTTGAGTTTTAGTAGCTCTTTGAGACTGTTTGTGTTCTTTTTCTGATGTGAAAAACTTGAAATGAGAAGTTATTTAATTAATTTTAATTATCTTTTGATATTTAAATAGCTAAAATATAAAACGATTGAGCTAATCAGATTTCTATTACTGATTCCCTTATCTAGCTGACCAGTTACTTTCTGTGTTTTTCCTCTTTAAATTTTAGTGGTTTTGATATAACAGCATTCTCATATATTTGTAGAGAGTATTAAGTACAGTAACTCACAGGGGTCTGTAGAAATTACTGGAATATAAATGATGATTTAAAAAACTGGTGCCATTGATTCATAATGATGTTTTTTCTTTTTTTCTATATGTGATAGATCCATTATTTTTGTTTTGTTTTGTTTCATTTTTACTATTTAATGCCAAATTTACTTGTCTATTCCTAATAAGAAATTTACAGTCCTGAAAATG
>VXBQ01017091.1:126837-138885 GCA_013400175.1 Phainopepla nitens | reverse complement strand
TATTTTCCTTTTTAAGTTTACCTTGGATGTTTTAAAAGGTGTAAATGCAATCTTTAAAGTGGCAATTTCTCTCTCTTGCATGTGCACTCTCTCATACATCCATATATCACAGCTTTTTTTTTTTTATGTTGTATTATTTATCTTGTTTTTCCAAGATTTTTTCACCCATATGTGAGGGAGGGAATAGATTTCACCCAGTCCTCTGATATCTTTAACTCCATGGCTCTCCAAGCCCTAACACCTTTCATAACCAGGTTTTAAATTCGGATCTCCAGCACAGAAATAAAGCATTTGAGTTTTAGTAGCTCTTTGAGACTGTTTGTGNTTGTTTTGTTTTGTTTCATTTTTACTATTTAATGCCAAATTTACTTGTCTATTCCTAATAAGAAATTTACAGTCCTGAAAATGGGATAGGATTGTGGGAAGCAAGATGAGGGGATACTAAGAAAATTTAGTCTCTAATCACAATTTTGTGCCAGAGTTAAGGAGGTGACTGTGTCCTTATACTCTCCCTCTTCCAGCACTTTGCAGGTCAGCACAGGTAGCATCTACTTTTTGTTCATTTTATCAACACCTTTTTAGTATGATTTCTCAGGAAGGAAAAAAAATGTGTTATGTAAATTAGGCCCAGGGTTTGTGTCACATTTCTTCCAGGCTCTGTAAGCTCTATTTTAAAAGTGGTATCTTATCTCTCAGTGGCAGAACTGCTCTTAGCAGTTCAATACAAATGTAATTTCCCAAAGTGAGTATGAATATATGTAAGACCTAGCATAATACCTGACATCCTGGCTTAGTCACTGGAGGTTTAGGCAGGAGAAATCTCCAGTGATGAAACTAAAGCTGTTTAGCCTCAACTGCAAAGTCATAATTTTTGTACAGAAGTCCTGTACAGTTTCAAGTCAAAAAATCATCAGTACTAGAATTATGGGACCACTAACTGTCTCTAGTTACAAGTTAAATGAAATTTTCAGCGTTATTAAAAAAGTACAGTGGCTGTAATCTGAGTCTTTATCCTAGAGAATCAACAGCAATGGTCATATTTCATTATACATTCTAATGGAAAATTATAAAAGATATTCAAGAAACAGTGTTTAATTGGTCTGCTGTGAGATTAATATAGTCAGGTGCAGTAGTGGATTTCAAAAGAAGCAAAATATTTTTAGAATTAAGATTTTAGCATTCGTATTTGACTGCCAAGAGAGGTATAGCTAAATAAGCTTCCAAATGCCAGCTGATTTACTGCAGAGTCCATGTGAGGAGTTCCTTTACCTGCATACACAAAACGCTTCACAGAGTACTCTTTACAGCCTAAAAATTAGTGCGCATTTCCCTGTTTCCATAGCTATTGAGGCAAGGAAATAACACTTCTAGGACCAGAAAGTTTAATAAATAGATTATCTGTGTCATTGCTCTCTTACTTGTGTGTTCTCAGTGTCTCCTGTTCATAATTGCTGTGTCTGTTTAAAGGATTATCTTGAGATGTTAATCAATTTTGTACGTTTTACTTATTTCCTTGAAACGTGTAAACAATTACCTAGTTAACATGGGAAACAACTGGTAACTGAATTTTATTGTGCCATATTTTCTTTTGCTTTGACTGATAAATCAAGAAGCATTTTGTTACTCTAGTTTTTTTAATTTCTTCATTTCTCATGTCCTTGTTGGGGATATTTTTCTGTCTGCAATAGAATTGTGTGCAGTACATTATTTTAAAAAACAAAAAGAAACCAATACTGATGCAGATGAATTTTTACCAGTGAATGCTTGTTAATTTCAAAAGGTACAATGATAATATTTTGGGCATACTACTTTAATTTTTTTCCTTTTATTATCCTTGCCTTTTTTATTTGTATCTAAACAGAACTTAATATTTAATTTTTTTCTTAGGACACTGTGATGCATACAGTTTCTTAATAGCCCTGTATTTCTTTTAGCTCTGCAATCAGAGTTGCTGGTATTGCAGAGACAGAGACCTTCTGAAAAAGTTTTCTACTCTCTTAGGATTTACATAAAATATTTGGTTTCAGCAGACAAATTCTGAGAACTTTATCATATTACAAATTTATCTATATAGGTTTTTAAACAGCTAAAGCTGTAGATTTATTTATTTATTTATTTATTATCTGTCCCCAAGGCTAAGGTTCATGAGTAAGACAATAACCATGATAAAAAAACCCAAACAAAACCCAAACAGTTTAAAAACAAACAGTTAAAAAAAAACCCAAAAACAACCACTAGAAGAGTCCTGAAAAGAAATGTTCAAATTAACAATAAAAGAAAGGCAAAATCAACATGAAGACACCAACAAAATCTGGTGTAGCTTAGTGATATATAAATAATTTATTAAGCATGTGAGGAAAGTGAAGATATTTATTCTTCACATTCTTTTGTTGTTGTTAGAAGAAATCACTGATAAATTCAGAGCTTGCTTTTCTGAAGCTCTTCTTTTAGAAGATCTGTCAAAATGCTTTTCATGTTTGTCACTGACTTTCCTTTCACCTCGTCCCCACCTCAGGACATAGTTCCAAGTAGGAGCTATCTAATAGTTTCACGTTATATTCTAAAAATTCTAATTCGTAAGATAATGTCTTGTATTTGGGATCATATTTTGGGATACCCTCGGTGAATTCTTTTCTGTTTCTCTCTGACCTATGTTTAGAAAATGCTTTATTACTTTTGTTTCGCCGCCTAATTTCTCTTTTCTGCGTTCCTTTCCCCTATCCCGCGCCGCACTGCGGAGCAAGGTTGGCTCACACAGCCAGTCTTGGAGCTCCCCCTGCTGTATGATGCCGCTTTCTTCTGCTTGGCTGTCTACAGCTAGTAATCCAGCCTTATCAAACTGCTTTTTCTTGGATATTTTACCTTTCTTTCATATATGTGCAAGCTGAGTCAGATCAAGAAATTTTTTCCTAGACACCTAATGAATAACTGATATGAATACTGTCTAAAACATATTGGTAGAACTTGCAGTCAGTGGAAGAGTTCAATGAAGATTTCAGTGAAGATTTCAAGAAGTTGTTTTACAAGGCTGAATTCATTAGGACTCGAAACTCTTTTTTTTTTTTTTCCAATGCTTTAATTTTGTGTGCTTGTAATTTAAAACCAAGTGTGTAACACTAGCAGCACAATTTCTTCTTGCAAGCCTGGGTCACTTCAAAGTAATATGGGTCCCTATTAGCCTTGCCATCATGCCTTTTCCAGTCTGTACTTTAAACAGTGAAAGGAAAATTTCTCTTTCTGAAACAAATTTTGAGACATCTAACTACTCTTGGTACCTAACCTAAGCATCTAGTAACAGACATGATCTGTGAGAAAGAAAAAAATATTTTATTTCTGAAGGTCAAGATATAAGAAAACTCCAATTATTTACTGTTTCAAAATCATGCTGATTTATATGCTAAATATTTGCCTTCTTTTCTTTCCTTGATAATATATTTTCTGAAAATATTGGTATTTGAGCCGATGCTATACATACTTCCATAATGTATTTATTAGAGGCAAGAATGAAGCAAAGAAATGTAATTTTATTCTCCTCTTTCAGCAGCCTCTCCAGGAAGAATATTGATGGAAAAATCAATACTTTATTTGGCTGGTGAACATTTTCTAGTATTGTTAGAATAAGAGATATCGCTAAATGCCCTGAGGAGCTCTCATCTCTTCAGGGTTTGCCAGAATTACTTGACTTCCTGTTTTTTAAAAAAGTATCTTTACAATTTTTTAACACACCAGACTGAGAAATCAGGGACTGTACCGAGGCAAAAAAAAAAAAAAAAAAAAAAAAAAAAAAAAAAAAAAAAAAAGCTGCATAAGCTGCATGGAGTTGCGAGGTTTAAACTATGATCCTGACTTTTTCAGAAAGAGTTTTGCAACAATGAGTCCTGCAGGTATCTTAACTGATGCAGCAGAGCAAAGATTTATGCTGTTAAAAAGGAGGAAGAAGGACTAAATATTGAAATAAAACTATTCAACTCTAATTTGTGAAATGATAATTTATCCTTCATAAAGTATTGTTTGAGGATTCCTGAGTTTTCCTATAATGTCAGGATTAGGTAATGTCAGGAAGAGGGAAACATCAATGCTCTGAACTCAAGAAACGTATTGAGATAAGCAGAAGGTGCTGACTACCTTTCAGCCTAATATATATCAACAAATCTTTTGAAAAAATACTTAACTTTTCAGATGCCCTGAGGATTCTCACGCATCTTAATTACAAAGCTTATATTCAAGCTGAAACATTTTGATTCAGGAAGACAAATACTTATTTCAAACAATTGTGCATGAATAGTAACAAAGATAGCATTTGAGTATAAAGTATATAAACTAGAAAATAATCAGTGTAGAAACCTCATAAAATGAAAGGATGCAAAGAGGACTGGAGATCCAAGAGAATTATGGCTGTTTTTACAAGATTGTTCGGTGAACCATCTTAGCAATCCACTTTATACTGTATAAGATGAAAGCTGTCAGCCTATCAATATTAAAGAAATAAATGGATATAATTAATAGTTTTGTTCTTTTATAGGTGTAGCAGGCAGAACAGAAATCCACTTGTAAAAAAACCCAAAAATTGGAAAATTTTGAAAAATAATATGTACTGATTAAATGAGGGAGTTCAACCAATTTTACTTCTCCAGCAAAGAATTGAAAGGTAGTCCAGTGGCAGCACAGATACATGGATAAGACCACAACAATTTAATAAGGGAAGATATATATTATAAAAAATTAGAAGTTTGAATGAGTGATAGATTAAGCTAGAAAATTAACTTTAGAAACAGTAGAAGAGATATTTCGTAAATTACCAACATTTGCAGATTCTTCAACAGCATGTTTTAAAGATATGTTCTGTTTCAAACAGGATTAATTTAGTGTTATTTAACAATCTTCCTTCTTCAAGGAGTTGGATTAGGTGATCACAGTAGTCAGTTTTATCTTTACAATTTCTAATGCAATTTGTGTTGCTACTTTGGAAAATAAAAACAAGAAAAAGCTGTACTTGTAGCACAGTGCTGTTGATAAATCTAAGAGAAAGAAGTCTTGAAAGATTTGATTACCTGAAACATTCATAAAGTTGCTACTACACTAGTAAGATACACTTTCTTCAGTTTGTGTGCAGTTTTTGTCCTAAGTTTTTGTGCTAGTTTTCCCAGCACTTCCCAAAAAGCCTCGAAATTAACAAAATTTTAGAATGCCCTGGAATCATTCCCTAGAAGGCCCTTTGAGTCACACTAAGTGTTAGGACCCTATTTGCACATCCCTCTGAGCTGTAGCAATCCATCAGCTGAAGTGTGGCAGAGTTAAAAATTTTCAATCCTTCAAGATGTGCTGCATTAAGGAAGCCCTGTTGTTCTTTTGTAGAATATGCTCATGTCACTGTTGTTCTCTAACTCTGGCATATTTTGTGAGATACTGCATTAGAAATGAAGCATAGTTTTATATTATAAGAATAAATTCTGTTATCATAAAAGACTAAATCATCCATTGATGTGTTTTCAGTGGGAGTTTTGTTCACCTAGAAGCAGATAATTTGGCTCAATGGCATAATTCGCTATACACTCAGATTTATCCTTATTCTTTTCAACTTCTCAACATCACCTCCTGGTAGGACAGGAATATATAAGAAAGAAAAAGAAAAGATAGATTTGTTAATTGGATGTGACTGTGTTATTTCCTGCTGTGGCATTCTATGGTTTGTATGAAAGGCTGTTAACACAGTTAACTTTAAGGAGGAAAAAAATCGTCCTTTAATTGAAAAGGAAAAGTAGCTAGTAAATAAAATTAGTGCTTGTGAATGTTTATTTGGTCATTAGCAGGTTATTTTCATCTTCTGTGACTGAGAAAAATATTGACAGAAAAGACAAAAATGCTTTTTACAGAATTACAAGCTATTGGTTTTGGAACTATATGAAACTATTTCTTCTAGTCATAGATATTTTCACTTTTAAAGTAAATTAGATATATAACTAATAAAAGTATTTAATAGAAATACTCTGGCATTGTACTTTATTAATTTTACTTACATATGTTGATTTTTTTATGTTAGGCAAACTAAAATATGGGATCAAAAATGCTTTGTCATTATACTGTTCTTTAAAACCTTAATATTATTTTTCATATGGATAAATGTATGGAAATAATAGGTTTTTTGGCCTTTTGTTAAGGATTTTAAGAAATAACTTAAGCTTATAGTTTGCTTATTTCTCTCTAAATTAACTTTGTTACAAAGTAAGGGAGATTAAATCCCTTTCAAATTGTATATATAGGACCTTCCTAATGCAAGGACTACAAAATCGTAAGTGTAAATACACTTTAAATACACTCTAATGTATTTAACTAATCTGGGATATTTTAGAATGAAATAATATGAACCCGAAACACAATCAACCTGCACAATATTCAGTTTGTATAAAAATATTTCAAAACATGTGCAGGGAGTATCCAAATCATTCTTCATCAGATTTATTAGTGCAGTCAAATATACAAAGTCATGCATAAAGGAGAATAATTTTGTAGAGTACTATTGGCCATCTGAGTACAACGATGTATTTATTGCTGCCATCACTGGAGATCACACAGTGTGCCAGGAGATACAATAGNTCCCCCTGGGCAGAGCATCTCACAATGGGATGATGTCATTTTGTCAGTCATGTGGTGGGTCCTTGGTTGCCCATTAAACAGAAATGGCTCCCCGAGGGAGTTATCTATGATTCATGGGGCAAGGCATTGATGGCCCATTAACAGGAGATAGTCCGGGGGAGGAGACAAGGAAACACTTTGCCTCCTGTTTTCAACAGTTCATGGAGATGGTGATTGAATACATAGCTTTGGGCACATATTTACAATTTGTAACCTAGGACAGGGGAAAATATGGTTAAGAAGATCATTGCCATTAAATTCTGCTTGTAAAATTAATTTTGTTCCAGATTTCTGGAAGAAATCCTGAATTATCTTACATTACAAACTTCCTCCAAACTTGAAATTATCAGAATAAATAATAATGATTTAAAAGGACTAGGTATAAGCACCGTGACTCTGCTGCTGCAGAGGATTAGTCACTAGAGGACTAGTGATAGGACCCTTCATGACTGCAGCAATTTCTTATTTCTGATGCTCTCCTTTGTTAGTGAAGGTATCCTCACCTGCAGGTACAAAATACCTGAGCACAATATGTGGCACATCAATAAATGAGATCTGTTTTCTACTAAATTATTAATAATAGATGATTTTGTTTATTTTTAAACTGAGAAAATGAAAAGGTTTTGCAAGGGTGTTTTGGGAAAGATTTCCTTATAGTAAAATCCCGTTCTCTTCCATCTCCCTGATCAGCAGTGGTGAGCAGCAGGACGCTGTTCTGGATTGCACATTCAGACATTGAAGCAAATTGGTTGTGAGACATCATATGTTGGAAGGGCTGTGAGGGACAGGACTGGACCAGTACCTGGAGAAGGAGGAGCCAGGGAAGAACAGGCATAGCTGCTTGGTGCACCCCCAGCCCTGGTAGCATCTCTCTCTGCTATTTCCTAATGGCACTGAAAAGTTTCAAAAGAGCATTTACTGTCTGGTTGCACATCCTGCTCTATCTGCTGAAACCGGAAATGGATGCAGTTATTGCTGCGGTCAGGAATAGCTAAGCTATGATTTCTCTAAGAGCTGAGTAATGATATCCATTTCTGTGTCCTTTTCTGCATTTGGTTTTTTTACTCTATGGTTTTGTGTTAATGACTAAATGGAACCTGGGGTCATCTTTTCTTCTGTTTTTGTTTCTTACAATGTTTGGAACTCATTTTGTTTCCTAAAAAAAAATAAATGCTGTGAGATAATGGTGTGCAGGTGTATTCCTCTGGCTCTAGGAAAATGGAGTTAAACATCCACAGGTCAGGTTGCTTTGCCACTTGTTTAGGTGCTCAGAGAAATAGGAGTGGGCTATTGGGAAACAAGGAACTTGTAGGAAACCCATCATGATAAGAATACAGAGTTTATCCAGGTTTGCTGAGTAAATTTGGACTTAGACTTGTTGTTCTTGCAAGTAATTGACTACTAAATCTTGACTGTACAGTTAAGAAAAATCTTTCTACTTGTGGTTGCATCCCATTGTAATCAGTCTAAGTGAGTTGTTCCACTGGACCACAAGTAGTTATGGTAAAGAATTTTTTTCTTCAGAGCATTGTCTTCAGCTCGTCTTCAGAGTATCTTTATTTCTATGTGAATAGCTGATCAGGATCAACAGTATGCATTCTACAGCTTGTAGTAGGAGTGTAACACTTATAAATACCCTATTATCTGGGATGTATCTATAGGGTATATTTATATTTATGGCAAAGCAAAATTTTAATGGAATGTCACAATTTGTAATTTGAAGTTTTGCTAACAGGACTTAAAAATTTTGATATTTTTGGAATACTGTTCTACTTTATGCAAGTATTTGAAGGTGTTATTTTTTCATATGGTAGGAATCATGGAAGCTTTTTTCTCTTTGCCCTTAATTCTGAGGCATGTGAATAATGAGAGGGGGAAGGAAGAGAACAGAATGCAAGAGAAGGGTGTTGTTTCCTTGGCAACAGGCACTCTCCTGGTCACGGCATAGGTGGCATCTGTCTTAAAGACTGTTTAACAAAGCATGCAGGAAAATATGAGGAAAAGCTTAGAATTTCTGTGGCAAGGGAAGAATGTTCTAAATTAATCCCAAATAACTCCAAACACTTCCAAAAAAGTCTCAGCTAATTTGGTGATGAATTTGAATAAAAGTTAATATGAAATAAACATTTACATTTATTACTCAAAAAAAAAAAAATCAAGTCAGGAAAAATATCCTAGAAATGAGTGAATTCTAGTAATCACTGGTCCTGATATTGCAAACTTATAATGGTCAGCTTTAATGTGGAAATAATTTTTGAGAGATGAGACCCTCACAGACGTCAGAAGCTAGCTAAGGAAATTACAGCTTTTGAGGCAACCTGGCATCATTGTCAGTGGGAATGCTGAAAGCAATTTGGAAATTGTCTTCTGTGGGTATTCTTCTGGTAAGGAGCACCTTATGCTTTTTATTTTCTGCAATGTAAGGGTAACCTGAGAGTCAGTGTAAAAAGAAGAATGCATGATGGACTCATGTAATATTGAATCTGTATTCTGTTCTGAATTTTCACAATTAGCGATTCACAAAACTTTGCTAAAACTCTGTTCTGACTTTTTCATACTTACATTAGACATAAATTCCAAGGATTGAAATTTGTTTCATCAACTTCTTGCAAATTAAGTTGAATGTCCTTTTCTCTGAAACTTTATTTTTAGACAAAATTGTCTTTAATTAGTTTTTTGGATACAATTGTTTTTATATAAACTTGAATTTTTCGTGTGTATTTGTGTCTGGAATTGCAGTCAGAAAAATACAAGGCAAATGTGGTAGATGTAGGCACTGTGTGTGTACTGCAAAAATAGCTTACAACAATGAAAGTAAAATAAATGTTCATTTAATAGAAATTTATATTATCTTATCAAGTATATTCAAAGACAGCCTACCTGATTTTGTAGTTTGGAAGCACTGTTTTTTTCCAAGTGTTCAGGAAAGCAGAGGACTGGAACAAAACATGTTTGGTTTATTGGTGAAAACTTGGAAAGAAAAGACAGCACTGAAAGAGGTATGATTCAACCTAGACATAAAAAAGAAATTTTTTGGGATAAGGATAGTGAAAAAATGTAACAACTTGCCCAGAAAGATGGTGGATGGTGGATGCTTCCTTTTCCTGGAAGCATGTAAGACAAAGCTGGAGAGGCCTCTGAGTAACCTGATCTAGTTGAAGATGTCCCTGCTCACGGACAAGGGGGTTGCATTGGATGACCTTTAAGGGTCCCTTCCAACTCTAACCATTCTACTCATTATTCTGTGATTCTGTGATACAGGTGTATGTCCAGACAGAGGTAGTTCAGCCAAAACATCTAGGTCCAGTTGCAGGATCATGTGTCTGCCCAACAAACACTGAAATTTTCAAGATTTAAGTTCTTGGGGTTTTGCATCTTTCCACTTGCTCTACTGGATGCAGGCAAGAGTTAAATGGAATTTATAGGTGCACAAAAGATGAAAGCAGCAGCAGAAGCGCAGCAGCTCCATGTTTCACTGAATGTTTGAAAGTATCTTTTTAAGCATTGAGGGAGAAGTAGATTGATTTGCAATTTGTGACAAGTAATCCATAGAAATTTTATGGGAACTCCAATGAGAATGAAGAAATACTAAAAATTTGACTGCCTTCCACCAATTTTCTGCATTTCTTTCTTAAAACCATCAGAGTTTTGCCCTGTTTTTAGAAGGGATCTCCACAGCTCCCTTCAATCCCACTATTATGTGTTCTATGTACATGTACTAAAAGAAAACACAGTATATAAAGGATTAAATAAAACCTATATTGAATGCAGGTGATTGCTAGGTCCTGAATTTTTATAGAGAAATTTAGGATCGAAAAAATGTGTCATCTGTTGCATTTTTTAACACATATTTTAGACTGGAATTAACATATGTTTATATCGAGGGTAGAAATGTTAAAACATTTATCAAAATGTAATGAAGGATATTTCAGATCGTAGATCCTAAATGTATTTGTCTTCTGGGTGCTTTAATATCAAGAGACATGAGATATTACCGATGGATTGGTTTGGGTGCCATAATTATTGACACTTGATGGACAAAAACTCTGTATAACTTTCACTAAAGGATTTTATTTTAAAGGTCAGAATTCTCATTCTTACATAATGAAGTGCCAGCTATTAGAAACATAACGTACAAATTAAAGGACAAGAAAATGAAGCAATTGCCCCAGATTATGCAAGCTCACTGGGTACAAACAGGAAGCAAACAGATTCTCTGGCTTACAGTCACGGACTTCACATTTCAGAAGAGCAAATACGTATCTAATTACTTTCAAAAAAGATTTCAAATGAAGTATTGGGTAATCAGAAAATGTCAATATAAGGGTAGTTTCTCCAGTTCATCCTCTCAGTATGAGTGCTGTTTTGAAATCTTTAATTACGAGGACACTGTGCTTTATATGATACCTGCTCTGATGAAAGAGAGAAGAAATGTTATTTATTTTTATTTTCAAACTACAGTATCCAGTTCTGACCTAGGGCAAGTTTTATCCCTCATGATGGTGTACTACAATGAAATAGTCTGTTACAACAAGGGAAGATGCATTATTGCATACAGTAATTACATCACAAGATTTCTGCATGACATAAGAACTATCTAAATACAATTGTAAAGGGGCACCGGTAAATAGTAGCTATTGAAAACTTTACACTAACCATGCTAACAGACTTTTTAATGTCCAAGAATGTTTATGATTTTTATCCCATTTTAAGAAAATCACTTAGTATTTCATATTAGTTTAGAGTTTGCATATTGCAACTCAGAACTAAAAAGAAAGTATAGTGAGAATTAGTTTAGTGTAGTCCAGATAATCTCTAGGGAGTGTAATTTTGATACGTTTTGCTACCCAGAAGCCAGTTTACAGATTTTTTTTTACAGCACTAACTGATCAGCTTGTGGATGCCAAGCATTGCTTGTTGAATTCAGTATTTCTAGATATGAATTTTCATCTCTTTGTGTTTAATGTGTTGTATGCAGTTGTAACATTCACCAATTATTATCTCAATCTACAGATCAGAAATTGACTATTATATGTCTGACTATTATCTTATATATATAAGCAATGTGTTTACAAGACATTTATTATAGAAAAATTTATTATACTTAGTAAATAAGAAGTTAAATTAACAGTATTTTACTAGTAAATAGCATTATTCTGAGACACCCAAAAGACAGGGATGAATGTCACTTTGAATTAGTTAGACACAGGTACAACAGTGAATGTTTGGGGGTTTTTTTGGCAATCAGTATTGCTGCATTGCTGACTTCTGCTCTGAGTAACTTAACAACTTGTAAGGCTATATGAATGTCTTAGTTTGAAAAGACAGGTATCTGCTGGGGAAGGCAGGAGCCTCCCTTGCAAAACCCCCTCCCTCCGAATTATTATAATTTTGAAATTAAGCGGCTTTCAGGCA
>VXBQ01017091.1:72262-121396 GCA_013400175.1 Phainopepla nitens | reverse complement strand
AGGATTTTGTTATTAATTTCCATTTCTAAATCATTAACCAAAGACATAAATATAGAAAAAAGCAGCATTTTTAATAAAATATAATGTCAGCATTTGTAGGAATGTTGTCATACACACACAATTGCTACCACGACACTTTATAGGACCTCTAACAAATAACTTTTCTGCTCTGCTATTCTCCCCATTTTGCCCCCGTCATTGATTGACATCTGGATTGCATTGTGCTTAGAGTCTCATTGATTGTGTCTAGCTGGCAATACCAAGAGGAGGTAGGTCATGGAGTCTGGAGAGTCCAGGTGTTAGGATTGTTGACAATACCAGGGCATGAATGTGGTATTTGCTGAGGGAAAGAGAATCAAAACAGGGTAAGAAAATGATGATAGGAAAGCATAAGAGAGAAGTGTTTTACAGTAGCAATGGCTTCTAATGTGTGCCAAATTCACTTTTATAACCTTGTTTTCCTCATGAGACTCTTCAGTGTGACTTCTGGACTAAGCTTTCAGACATTCGTTAATCATATATTCACAGGATAATAGGTTGTGAATTCAATAGTACTGAATAACAGGGATTTTTTTTTCTTTGGTTTTAAGATTTTTTTACTTGTGGAGAGTTTTATTTGGCCAGGAGTTTCTGTGTATATGTAACTGAGAAGAGCACATGCATGTTTTTTGACTACTGAATATGATATTTTTTAAAACGCTAATTCTTTTTATTATTAGCACAATTTGGATAAATTACTAGAGATAAACACTGTACTGAGCACTGCTAAAAATCCTGGTGGTCTAATCATGTTTGAAAAACAGAGTGTTTTGTATCCTCTTACATAGCTCTTGTAACTCTAGTAATTTTTATGATCTTTTTCTTTTTCCAATTTGTGATGTGAATATTTTTGAAGGAATTAAATAGCAAAGAAACTTTAGTGATCTTAAAATACCTTCAATACTTCATTTTTAGTCTAGCTAAAATTTGACCTATCTGTATGTACAATGACTGAAAAACTACTTTTTCTGTGAAGATATGGGAACTCACAGCTTACTTACATGTTTTGGTTTTAGTACATACAGTTATATTCAGTAATAATAAAGTAAAAGTAATTTTAAATTCAACTGCACAAAAATATAAACTGGAAGCCAATGATTGTAGTTGGTAATTGAAATAAATTTTTTTTTATACTGTCCACAGAAAGATATAAATATTTTGTGCATAAGCCATCAAAAATAAGTGCTGTATTAAATTTTAAGTATTATAAGTAAGTAGATTCTTAACAAAATTCAGAAAGAATTCTGAATATCNTGATCTTTTTCTTAACATTCCTCTCTGCCTTCTTGAAGTTCAGTGAAAGAGGTAAAAATCAAGACAACAAAAACAAAGGTCTGTTTTGGTTTACATGCTCATCTACTTTTTTCTTTTTTAATTGAAGCAATGTACATATTATGGAGGATTAGTTTGTGTACAATTGGTGAGAGAACCCATTTAGAACTGTTCATGAAATGCTGGTGGAGTTTCCAAACTGCCCAGGTGAACTGCAGGTAGCACTGCCTCCTCTCCTGGGTCTAGGGTCACATTATTAGTGTAAAGGCTTTTCTATTTCCTGTCAGGCTGAAATACGTATCTGGAGAGTTTTCATGGCAGAAATCTCTATGTTTTAAAGTTATTTGGCTCATATCAAAAATGGAAGAAACTGCTCTTTTTGAAAAGGTATTACACAAGGTATCTGAAGCAGTAATGAGGCTCTTACTAAAGTACAATTTGATCTTGCTCCCTTGAAGGGAAACAAGGAAATTACAAGGTGAGAGCAAAAAGTGTAAAATAGAGGAAAATGCCTTTAACTGTGGTTCTTTTTAGTTTGTCTCACAACCATTTGATGAAGCAGTAGTACAGATGGCCTTCTGAACTTCTCCAAAATATGGTTGTCTGTGGTGAATTGAAGCCATTTATGACATTACTGATAGCTTCCATTATAGTTACAGTTACAGGAAAGCAGGATGCACCCTTAGACAGGCTAGGACTGATAACTTTTAGTTAGAAGGCCAAGGAGAGGAGAAAGAGAAAGATCAGAGGAGGAGACTGAGGATAATTACAAGGAAAATTAAACAAGTGAATGTTTTTACAGCAGAAACCTGTGCATGCCAGTGCTTTTCAGGGCCTAATGAAAGATATTTGAAGTGGTGATGTCCTCTGGACTCATTCTCAAATCAGAGTTTGTAAAAGCTTTGTGGTGCTAATGGGATTCTAGGGGTCCTGGACATGACTGCAGAAGGTTAACATGCTAGCAGAAATGAATCTCAGCTATTGACTTGACTTTTGTACTACCAGTGTTAAACTGGTAAATGCTCCAGAGCTCATACTGGCTTAAGAATGGATTATATGATAGACATGTTCTACTGTGAAACTCAAGTTCTTGTGGTTGCTAGACACTAAAGCTTTTCTGACACATCTGAAAAAGAATTATTATTTTTAATCTTGTATGAATTTATCTTGCCTAATTATACACTGCCAGCATTAAATTTCATTATATTTGTGTTCACACACGTACAGATATACATGCACACGTATGTATATCTGAAACAGTGGTAAAAGGTTAATTAAATAATTTTTGAGCTAGATAGTTTGGAAAATGAGAAATAAAACAGCTCAAAAATGTTTTACTTGAAGAAAGATTCAAAGGTTAAAAAGGATGAGATTAAACAGTGCTTCTTCAATTTTTGCAATGATGCGCAAAGCCCTCCATCTTGATTAAAAGTTAAAAGGATAGAGGCAATATTTTAGTATTTCTTTCATTTTAAAGAATGTTTTATTCAACTTTTTAACACCTAAAGAAGTTCAGATATGGAGGAATATTGCCTTAAAAGGTTACAGGTTACTGAAAATAGGAGATTTTAATGTCTATTTTTTAATGTAAATTCAAACTTCTCTCTATTGTACATAATTGAGTTATTTATTCTAGCTGTAAAAATCAGATATTCCTCTAATTAAAAGAAAATGAAATAGGTTTAGAGGAGCAACAAGAACAACAAGTCAAAAGCCACACATGCTGGGTTTTTTCACATTTTATTTTGTGACTTCACATTTCATTTAGTCACTTCTTGGTGAGTCTACATAGTGTCTCTGTACTGGGATCTTTAAAACTTCTGTATTTGCTTCAAGATTGTCAAGGAGAAAATAATGGCTAATATAATGATAGAGACATATTTTTAAAGCCTTTTATAATTGATTTTATTGTTCAGATGTATAGGAGATAACACACTTCAGGCAGAAAATGGTTTGATAAAGACTTTGTTACAAAATCAACCTGTAGAGTGCAATATGAGGGTTTTAGCATAGCAAATGATTAGCTGAATAGGGAAATTAGAAAATTCACTAGGGCTTCATTACAAAAATTCATGCGAATTGTTTCAAGATTTTGCTGCTCAATATACTAAAATAGTATATCTTGTTCCACAGTATTTTCCTTCATACTAATACATCGTGTGTAAAGGGACATGTTAAATATGTATTTTCGTATATAGATAAATATGTATAAAATACACCTGTGATTATGTGTCCATTCCACACAATTTAAAAATTCTTGAAATTTAAAGCAGCCTATGAGGGAGAGGAGTAAGTTCTGTGTTATGGTAAAAATCAGCCTCCTATTTTCTGGTGCTAGCAGATTGCATAGTGGTGTATGCTTTCTGACAGAAAATTAGGTTGAATTTGACTTTTGTGTTTTTTGACAAGGAGCCTGTTGTGGACTGCCTAGCATGATCTCTGTATTGCCATCCTCAAGGCACAAATAATAGAATAATTCAGAAAGGGTTGCCTTAAGAGGAAAGGAATTGGGGCTTGGAAGGTAGAATGAGCTTCTTTTGTACCATGCAAAAGAAAGAAACAGACATATTTCAAGCAAGATCTTTTATTTATTTCTGCAGGGACCGTTCAACTGCACAAATTGTACTATTTAGGTAATATCTTGTGTATACACATAATATCTTACAGTACCTCATGCATGCACAAGTGACAGCGTTGACAAATGGTGCAAACATAATTGCATTCTCATAAACACAGAGCAAGCTGAAATCAAATGCAGCCTTGCTTTGGAATTGTTTCTAATTTTCAAATTTTTTAACCCAATCTTTTTTGGTTTTAAATATTGGCATTTTACATTCTAGCTACTTCTACTGTTTTTTCTAATGTATTTTCTGCTGTTTTTCTAACGTGTTTGTCAAACCAATTTAATATGCAGCTGCTCTTTCTGCTAGAGGAAAACTGTATACAAATGGTATATTTAGTAACAGAATCTTATTGACTTAAGAGCTTGAGGGTTTGGGGTTTTTTTAATGAAGCCTTTGTTGTCTACCATACAGTGGGCTTTTACCGAGTTTTGAATGCATTTTCTTTGTCACCCCCATATTTGTTGTGTTATAGTACAGACACAGTATTAAGCACTGGGAATGTGTTCTTCAAAAGTCCAAATAATGTGTCTTCTAAGAGGCTGTTACAGGAATAACAGCTGTGAAGTCATCAGGATAGGAGCAATAAATTGTTCATTTGGAACAAATGGGCTAATAAAAGAGGAGCAATCATGGGTAGTGTGTGCTACAGATGATGACAGCAGAAATGGAAATGTACCTGGCTTGTGTTGTTGCGGCTAAGATGAGCTCAAAATCTTTATTCTTATCTCAGTTTGAGGCAAGTACTTTCACATGTTTAAGATAACATCAGATAACTATAACGTTATTGCATACTTTCCATATTTGGAATGCATATAAAATTACTAACATAACATAGTTTGCTCAGACTCCTACATAATCCTAATACAAATAAGTCTGCACTATAGAGCTAGATAACTTTGGTACAGTGACCCTCTTGCATATAGAAAATGCAAAGTATCTAGAGAGAAATCACAGGACTGTGTTTTTCCATTTAGCTTTGGGTTTGTGACTGATCTGATGTTGTAATCCTTTGGTGAATTTTTCTAAATCGCTCGCCTTTTTGAGCTCACAAGAGTAGCCTGTTACCTGACTCTTCCATAAATTGTGTGCTTTTACTTTCTTTCATTTTGGACCTGGAAAAAGCAAACACAGTCTAGCATGCCAGTCTTTCAGCATTGTTGGGTGGACATGGACTTTATTTTCTTGCTCTCTGCTCTTTCACTCAGCACAACCTGCCTTGTTTTATCAGAATGACTCTATTCCACATCCAAAAGCCTCCACTCTGTTACATGCTTTGTTCCAACGAATGTTTCTTTCTGTACTGTGTTCCTTCCTCAGACTTAAAATCAGTTCCCTGTGATTCATGAGCAGTCTCACTTTGGTCTTTTTCAAGACCAAATCGCTCTGCTTACACCACTTTCTTCTGCAGTATTCTCTTCCAAACGGCTACTTCCTTAACTGGAAGCACACTAAGGCTTTGAGCACAGTAGTGGCTAAGCCTCCCTAAAGGACTTTTTACAGCAACACAACTGAAATCTGTTACTAAAGTACCTTCAAAACTCCACTGAAATCAAGGTATTACTTGATTGGTAACATCTGCAGAATTTTAATTTCATCCATGCTTTTTTTGTATTAAAAGAACAACACTATAGAGAGCCTTCTCTGTGATTTCTGGGGGAAAAAGAGAAAAAAAAAAAAAGGCAACCAAGTCTGTCTGAGTAGATAAAAAGGCTCTAAGTTCTCACAGACAGTTCTGTCCTGCTATGATGACGGAGTGTATCTTTGAGCATCTCTTCCATCAAAATGAAGGCTTGCTTTATCCACATATCCACATTTAAGTAAGACTCTCAGAGCCTATCTTGGAGACAGAGCAGTTCTCAAAATGTTCTAATAATCTGATGTTCATCTGTGTCAAACATATAAAACTAATGGGATCACATGACAATTTTACAAGTGGCATTACAATCTGACTGATTATGCTGGCACTCCTCATTTCCACCATCCTGAGGGAGTAAAATCTGTCAATTGTCAACAATTGAATCTACAATGACACTTACATAAAACAAAAGGGATAGTGATTTTCATAACTTGCCCAACTCCAGCGCTGAAAATAACTTGCCTACTTTTCTCTCAGAGCTTTTGAGACAATGTTCCTGAAACTTTTCCCTGGTTTTTACCTGCTGCAGTTATACCTAAGCTGGCATCATGAGTCATCTGGTGCTGTTCTCAAGTTTAACCCCAAGCCACAGAAAACATTAGTGTTAACAAGGGTCACCTCAGCATTTGTATTTATAACGTACTAGTTAACATCAACATTACTACTAAATAAATCAAAGCAGATTTATTTAATTTTCTCCACTACTTTGTCTCTGATAATACAGGCATAGGTAGCCTTTAACTGATAATCTTTAGGAGTTTAAATGAGAAATCTAAAAGGATTTCAAATTTAATATCATGAAGGAAAATTAGCCTTTCGTACAAAGCTTTAAGAGCTTTATGATGATGGTTATTTACTGTAAATTATTATGCATGAACAATTATTTACAATACAAAGTTGAGATAACGGCTTGATTTTAACTTTTCTCCTCACTTTTATATTGACCTTCAATATATGCTCATCAATTTTGGAAGGAGCGTGAAGTAATATTTGCACATACTTAGTGACCATATTGTTCTCCTTAACTCTAGCTCTCCATCTCACCTCAGGAAGCAGGATCACTTATTTCATACAATGAAGCTATTTTATAAAGAAATATTTTCAGTGAGGTAGTGGTGGCTTGCATTTTGTCATGATAGAAACCAGAACTTATCCATAATAGATATAAAATACAAACAGGTACATCCACTATATTAGAGGAGAGGATGACTAAATACTAATTATTTTAAACACTTTGATAAGGGGAAAGGAAACCTTATCCATTTTTTCCTGCAAGAGAAATAAAACTTTTATTTTATTATAAAAAGGAATTCATAATAGCCTACCTGTTATACCACATGCAGCAATGCAGAAGCTGTGTCCTTGTGTGTGAAAGCAGATTCTCTGTTCATTTCAGTTGAAAATCAGCATGTGATTTTCTCTGTAGTGCCCGAAGTTTATTCGTAGCAGAGATCAGGAATTGGGATGATGGTATCAAGGAAAAGAGTCCAACCGACATGGCTGGTGCAGCACAAAGAAGTGTAACAGCTATCATAGTGAATAGGATAAAGTGAAGTACTTCCAAGATCTCTGTGGAAAAAAAGAGGATTTGTTTTTTGGTTTAAGCAGTATTTTCATTACTGTGAATATTCTTACCTTTTCAATTTGCTTTATCTGCTGCAATGTACTTAAAATTCTGTACCAAAAGAAAGGCATTAAGAATCATATGTTGCAATCTTTAACATTCTAGTATTATAAAGGATTGAATTATCCTTATTTAATTAAGTTAATTTTGACTGTGAATACGCGGACTAATAGTTTTCAGATGTTTAATTGTGAGCTTTTACAAAGGACCTTAATCTTATGTATTCAATGAGACTGACAGGACAATTTCTTATTTTATCTTCACTGTTTTTCGTTAAGAATCCCCTTACCTTTTTTTTGCCCTTTTAAAAGCAACTCTGTCCCATGAGCTATAGAGCATTGTGAGTCCTGGCTGGTAAAAAATTTATTCCCTTGTTCATTTTTCTGAAGAGTTCAACAGTATAATATCTGGATCTGTACATTTATCTTTATGGTAACTTGAACATCTAAAATGATAGCAACTCTTCTATTCTCAGACACAAGAAGATCAATGGCAAACATATGTGCTATTTATTTTGGGTATTTAATTTAAAAACCAATGGTCTGATTGTTTTATTTTTGGGTTTTTTATGGCATCTTTTTTGGTCACATTGCTCACCAAAACCACTTACAAAATAATGTTCGGCATTTTCACAAGAGGGGCAAAAAAAGATCCCATGATAACACTTACTTAAAGGCAGACATCACTGTTATAGACGTTACATTTGAGGATGTTGCACTCGGCACTTTTAGATATCAGTATTTTTAGGGAATAATTTCTTTCATTCTAGAAGTTTGAATTCTCATCCTAGCAAAATATTACTTCTTTGCTCTTTCAGTTAATAACTGGAATCAGCTCACCAGGGGCTCAAATGAGCACCCTAATCCACATAACAAGAACAGGGGGAAGCTGGATGCAGCTCATTTATGTGTATGTACACACACGTACCCTTTTCTAGGCTCAGTTCTGACAGGCTGTGGCAGAGTCAAAACTGTTGTGAGACACTCAGGATCTTAAGAGTTATTCTATTCTCAAACATACGGAAAAGATATATGTCTTGATTCCTAAACAAAGCATTAGCTCTTTAGAGTGATAGATCATATTAAACAGTGCTGTAAACAAGGTACTGTGAAAATTTCAAAGAGCAAGAAGAACTCAGCTTGTTAGAATGTTTTTCAAACTATGCCCCATAATTATGATAGATCACCCTAGTTTTAGGGCAAAAGTTCCTCCTTTTTTCCTAGACAATGTAGAATTAAGGCTCATTTGCCTTCAGGAAAGGATTTTTTCCAGCAGTTAGATTAAGTTGAAGGCACATCCTTCTGCTTTTTCTCTCAGGTGTGATTTGTGTTGGATGTAACAGCCATATGGACAATATCACTGTGAGTTTTGGTTTATTTTGTTTTGTTCTATAGGAAGGTTTTAAGACAGCCTGGTTGTATCATTCTGGGAAGAGATAAAGAATACTATTAGATCTATACTAAGAATTTTAAAATGTCATGGAATGTGGAGGTGAATTTATTCCAAGTAGAGATATCTACTCCTCACAGTTCTTCTATCAGGGATCAGAAATCCTTCATAATGTCAGTGTTAAAAAGGACCGTGCAGTTTTTTACTTTATTCATGGAGTTATTAATAAAAATAAAAAAAGGAAGTTGAAAGCTAACCAGAACTCATAACCTCAATAAACCGACAGTTTCTGATGGAAAAAAACCTTTCTTGAATATTAATTATTCATGGAAACCTATAGTGGAATAAACAGACTAATGTATAACCTGTACATTTGCCATGGTTTTAAGCCCAGCTACAGATAAAACACCATGCAGCCACTTGCTCAACCCCTTTTCTCTTTCCCCTGCTGCCCCCTTCAATGGAATGGGAAGGATAATGAAAGTAAAACTTGTATATTGAACAGTTTAATAATTGAAAATATAATAAAATTAATTAATAATTTTAAATAATAACAATGATAATTAAAATGAAGAAAAAACCCCCAAGTGATGCACAATACAATTTTTCACCACCTGCTGACCAAAACCAGATCCCCATTCCTGAACCCAGATGCTTTCTGCTATCTCCTCCAGTTAATATCCTATGCATGACTTCTTTGGTGTGAAATATCCCTTTGGTGAGTTTTGATCACTTGGCTGTGCTCCATCCCAGTTTTTTTTAGGTTTTTTTGGGGGTTTTTTTTGCCTATATCCTCACTGGCAGAGCATGAGACAAGGGAAAAATAAAAGTCCTTGACTTAGGAGAAGCACAACTTGGCCAAAACCAAAACATCAGTGTGTGAGCAATACTATTTTCACCTGAATCAAAAACACAGCCCAGTAACAGCTACTGAGAAGAAAGTAAGTCTACTCCAGGTGAGACCAGAACAACATGGCAAAAAAAATAAAATAAATAAATAGAATAAATAAATAGAATAAATAAAAAGGACAGGGGTATATACCTAAAAAATAGACTCAGAAATTACTTGATTATTAATCTATACAAAATATAAAATTTAATCTTAAATTTGTAGTTAGGATGCCATAGAAGTAATGCATATTACCAGCACCTAATATTTCTAAAATATTTATTTTGCCTATTCAATAAAAAACATTGGCAATACTAACTTGATATTCTAAACATAGTAGTAGCAGCCAATGTTGAAGGAAGATGTTCATTTGGTGAAATGAATAAACAGAATTTTTCTGCTGTGTAACTACTGCATTATGTCATTAACGTCTTTTAATGAGTAACATTATATACAGTGACACTATCTATGCTTGCAGACTGAATTTAATAAGAAATTTTTTAATAAGAATTTTAATTGCTTCTATTCATCAGCTATTTTATGCCCTTAAATAATTTTTCTGTCAGAAGAATATGATTTCCTTGCAATAGATAGCTGAGATTCAAATTTTCAAACTTTTTTGGATTTATTGTTAAGATTCATGCCAAGTAAAGGGCAGGCTTCTGGGCCAGTGTTGCATGGAGTGCTGAGCTGAATGGACCCACTGCAGTTATTCTAATGGCTTAATGATATGTGAGGTAAAGAATAGAAGGTCATTATTAAAGACTCCCTGCATTATTTAATGAGATAAAGAGAAGCAAAAGTGTGTAGGAGTCAATTGAAAAAAAAGGGTCTTCAAGGGTGGCAGCATGTAGTACTACATTTCAATAGCAAAAGTGCATTGGCAGAGTTAAAAGAAAATATGTTAAAACCAGATCAAATTTTTTAAGACAAATTTAAACATTAAAGATTGAAGCTAAGTATATGCTGCTGTTGAATATTTGTCTCACTCCTTTGAACTGGGGGTCTTTTCCAGTATGGATATGATATTGACTATATAATACCATTTTTCTTATTCCCAGATATTACAGAAAGACTCACAATATGTCTATGCCATCTGTGTAGTGGTGTAAGCAAGAGCTGATTCTGATTCACAACTTTTATTATAGGATCCATATGTTATGAATTTTTGTTTGTGTGTTTGTTTTGGCTGGCGCTGTGTAGGACATACAGCATACTTTTCAGATTATGACCAATTAGCCCTTAATAAAAAAACTCATGAAATAGTTTTGGACAATTCAAGCAATAGTCTTCTTTTCAAGTAAAATAGCAGTACATTTTTTAGGAAATTCATTCTTTAAAAAATGGGAGAGACAATCATATATTCATCAATCAAGAAGATGTGTGTTGAAATAACACCTGTATTCCCATATTTCTTTTGCCTTTCCAGTTAGAGATAAATAATTGCACATATTCAACAGTCAGGGGATGTTCAATAGCAATATTTTAAATAGTTATTTAGAAACATAAGTATTTTTATGAAGGGAAAATCTTCAAAGCAATTATTGGAAGGGGAGCTTTGTCCAGTCTATTAATCTATAAATGAAGGTTCTTAATTATAACTGTATTCTGGACAGACCATATCTTTGTCAGAAAAATTTGTCACTTGTTGCCAAACCATTTTCATGTTATCTGTCAATTCTTTTTCAGTAATATTTCAGGGAAAAAATTATTGTAACAAGGAAAAAGGTCTAGTCAGTAGATAGAAGTAGATAGATAGTGTAGATAGTAGACACTATATAGATGAAGAAAAATCTTTTTATATATTCAGGCCATGAATGTGAGGAACACCTGAACTTTTCCTTAAAATGTTCTCTGGTCTAGTGAAGCCCATGATATTGGCTGAGGCCCTCTAGTTGAAACTCTGCAGTCTAATTGTAGTAATAGGAGTAATGGGAATGAAAAATCTTCTGTAATTTTTCTCATACAGCAAGAGTTAGCATTTTGCTAACTCTTCTTTGATATCTAATTATTTCCTGGTGTCAAACACAAATCAAACTAACTTTTAAAAGTTTTGCAACTATTGTTAAAATTCAACACATAAAATAGTAATACAAATATAACATATGCCAAAGTGAATGTAATTCCTTTAAAGACACAAAGTTAATATTCTACATTTCACTGACACTTGGGCATATGAATTAAGGATAGTAAAAATGTAGCTTTTGTTAAGTTAAAATTCAAAAAAAGTGTTGAAAAACTTTTCATAAGGCAAGTAAATAGGAAGATATGAGTAATACTTGAACCTTCAATTATATTATGGGCACAAACTACGATTAAGTTTCATTTCATTTTTCTCTTGTGTTTTGAGATATTAAAATTAAACTGTGTGGCAATCCAAAATATCAATACCCTTGTGCACAGTAAAATCTCAGATGGATTAGTTTTACATCAACTTAAATAGATCAGATTGAAAAACTGAAGATATTTGTTTCACATAAATGTTGATCTTAGGGAATTTTTGAGTATTGTAGCATACTGAAAACTACATCTTCATGGAAAAATCTAGATAGCTATTAAGATACCAAGATAAGAAGTTTTTTAATTGTTCTGCCAAAATTCCATAAAGGTCAATCCTCTCTCAGAATGCCTTAATATATCCCAATGCTAAACTGTTCTGCTGAAATTTTCCTTTAGACTAATTTGAATATGGTCTAATTACATGCACACACATTATTTTGAAAACATTATGTCAAAGTAAGTTCACTTTTTCTGGCTGCATACTTCACAAAGGTGTTAAAGCTGAAGATGTGTTTAATATATTGTTTTCAAAAACTTATACTTCTCTGAGGAGCAAAAGAGCTCTCAGTAAAAGACAGGTTGCATGGAGCATATCTGGTATCAGTGAGACTTCAAAATTATAATAGCTCCATACTTTGAATCTACCTAAATAAGATAAAAATAGTCATGTCCTATTGTAGAAAGTCCTTTGCACTTGATGTAACATTCCATCCTACATGTGACCACAGACCATGAGATAGGAAGATATTGTTGCTGTAAATTTCCCCGTAAATTTTCAGGTCTCCAAAGACAGATGCCCNACAAACAAAAAAACTACAACCAAACAAGAACCCAATAAACAAGCCACAACTGAGAAAAAAACCCTCTGATTTTCCTTTGATCTGATTTTTCTTAAATGAATTCTAGATTTGCCTGCTTTCCTTACCTTTNCATGCACACACATTATTTTGAAAACATTATGTCAAAGTAAGTTCACTTTTTCTGGCTGCATACTTCACAAAGGTGTTAAAGCTGAAGACGTGTTTAATATATTGTTTTCAAAAACTTATACTTCTCTGAGGAGCAAAAGAGCTCTCAGTAAAAGACAGGTTGCATGGAGCATATCTGGTATCAGTGAGACTTCAAAATTATAATAGCTCCATACTTTGAATCTACCTAAATAAGATAAAAATAGTCATGTCCTATTGTAGAAAGTCCTTTGCACTTGATGTAACATTCCATCCTACATGTGACCACAGACCATGAGATAGGAAGATATTGTTGCTGTAAATTTCCCCGTAAATTTTCAGGTCTCCAAAGACAGATGCCCGGGAGGAAGATTGGAACCTCCCAGTTCTTCCAGTCCAGTGCTACTGAGGGCATCCTGATGGCTGGGGTGCAGGCATCAGCATTGCAATGGAGAATTTACTGACACAGCATAGCTCCTGAAGTGCTGTTGTGCCCACTTTAATTCCTTCTTCAGTGAAGAATCTTCAATGCATAAATTAAACCAATTTTGTATCTGGAACAAGTATTTCCAATTGTGCATATGTACCTATTATGAAATGAGAAGAGACTATTCCACTCTATTAACAAGGAAGATACTGTTCCACATATAAAAATATTGGTTTACAACCAGCTTTAGTTGCACTTAAATAAACCCCAACTATAAACATACAAACAAAAAAACTACAACCAAACAAGAACCCAATAAACAAGCCACAACTGAGAAAAAAACCCTCTGATTTTCCTTTGATCTGATTTTTCTTAAATGAATTCTAGATTTGCCTGCTTTCCTTACCTTTTTTCTCCTTTCTTTTTCTTTCTTAGCTATAGAGCTAACAGGCAGGGTATTTAAGTTTCTTGCTTTTTAGCTTGGGGTTTTTTCGTCATAACTGTATTTGCATGTTGGAGAATGGCTACTTGAGGCTTAGGTTTGATTTATTTATTCTCCTTTCTGTTGTAGGAAGCTGGAGTAGTTTCTGAAGGATTTTTTAACTGCTTGTACTGTATATCCTAAGTAGAATCAGATGTAGCCTTATACTAATGTCACATTTAAAAGACTAATGCAGATTTTCAGCTCACATCAGTCACATTTTCATCTTGCCAAGAGAATAGCCTCTTCTTTCCTGAGAGTGGGTGTTAATGCAATAGAAAGTTTACCTGGATTGAAATCAATCTTATAATAGCTGTACATGCAAAATTATACTCCAGTTATACAGACAAAACCGTAAACAGAATTAAGAACAACTATAAAAAGTCTTATGCATTACATTTATCTGTTTGTATTAGATGCAAGGAAAGAGCACAGTAGAGATGACTGTCCACCTTTTGCCTGTTCTTTTCATCATCTAACAAAGTCCTGTGAGGACTTTGACAGCTGCTAAGGGTCCATGACAAATTGCTTCTGTTTCCAGCAAGGCACTGAGGGTGGCAGCAAATGGAGCAGCTGCATTGTGATGGCAGGCCAGAGCACCCACTGATGCATCTGAACTTTTGAACTCCTGATTCCACTTCATTTTGGTGGTTCCAAGGCAAAGCATCCTGCTTCCCATTCTGTTGGACATCTCTGCTACCTGTCTGCTTTCAGTGAAGTATATTGGGCACATTCTTCCCATTCGCTTCTTTTTCCTTCTCTTGTGAACTACAGCCTCTGAAAAGTAAATGTTGTCAACTCCTCTGGAGCCAGGCATAGAGTGTTGTGCTTTTGGGAACAGTCCCATGTCCATTGTTCTCACAACGTGCCTTATCTTTCTTCCTGTCTTTTTCTTGGTTAGCTTTCCATCTTTGCAACCTCCTTTGATTTAATGCTGGGAATTCAAGAGGATTAATACCAGCCAGATAGATTGAGGTGCTTGTAATACATTGATACACACAAGACACTCCCGGTTTTCCAGTTCTCCATGATAGTTTTTTTCTGTGCTGAACATCCCTCAGATTCTCATGCTATAGTGTAAAATGCACTTCATAATTTCATTAAGTGTGAAAGTAGTGCTGTAGTACTACTTTTCTGGATTTTTTTGTAGTTGGAACCTCTAAGAGCATTGCACAGAGACTGAGATAGTGAAGGCCGAGTAGATGTAGTTTCATAAATAAAGGCAATTCCATGGATAATTTTGAGTTGTTGAATTGTATAAAATGTCTTATAGATATGAGAAACAGCTGTTTTCGGAGATAGAGTTGGTTCTTAGACAGGGTTATTCACATATTATTATTTTATATTAGTGGAGAATGCTTTGCTGTGCAATAAGAAACATACCTCAGAATATAAAACTTCATTAAATATATAACAAATGATATCATCTTCACTTTGTCTTCATAGAGATAAAATTCTGAAATAATTTGTAGAGCAAATCTAATTAGTCTGAGTTCACATTGTGAATCTTAAAAGTTTTCTGACCTTTTCAAGTCTACCAGTGGGTAGATCCTCCTTCTCCCTCTGTGATCTTTTGATATATGCAAAATCATCTCTTCTGACTTACCTGCTGCTTCAAAGAAAATTGAGTCTCTGGCTTTTTCAGAAATTAGTCTTAACGGACTAAACTATGCTTATGGTCTATCTCTCAAAAAAAAAAAGTTATTAGGGTTAGTGCCCACAGGTGAGGGAATCTGTTCCTGAGTGATTTTCTGCTTTATCTGCTTAATTAGTAATTGGTTGGAGTATGACTGGAGTATTGGGTGCAAATAAACAGCCAAATTCCTACATCCGTGAGGCTGACAGATGGAGCTGAGAGGAGGAGTATTTGCTTTCTAGGCACAGGACTGCTTGGCTCCCTTGGAGCAGCATACTTCAATGACATTGATTGTGTAACATTTTGTTTCCAGTTTTCCCAAGAATGCATGCTTTGGGCTGTTAGTCTTGTGCTTCTTCTGTTGGGATAAAATGAGTTTACCACCTAGCTGTGATCACCTGGCTCTGGGGAAAGTGGCTAGATTCCAGAATGCTTGCACTCATGGATCACCTTATGCTATTAACAAGCCAGTTGATATTAAACAGCAAAGGAGATGGTATGAGACTTCATCATTCTTCAGCAAAATGTTTGCATTGTCTACAGCTTGCTACCTTTAAACCTTCTGTGCTTGTGTGTAGAGGGAGGGGGAGAAGAGGTGTGCTATAAAAACCATTTCACTGTTTGTGTCTTCAGTATTGAATCATGGAAAAGAAGAATAATGAGAAAAGAAAAAAGTACAATACCAGGTAACAGAAAAAAATATAGCAGCAGAAAGTTATATTTGCGCTGTATGTATGTGCACTTACCAACAATTAGAAAGTTTTTCAGGGATGAAAGGTAACTTAAGTATGGGTAACTAAGGCTAGTGTCTTTAAATTTCAAGCAAAAAATACACTAGGAATTTGACTAGTGACAAATTGTTCCTTCATCCAATTTATCAGATATTATGTGCATTTTGTACGACATTGGATATTTTCTATCTTTTTTTCTAGAATATATTTGCTACATATTTTAGCAAAATAGCTGGAATTGAAAGAGTTGCTGGAACTTCTTGTGAAAAAATTGCTCTCCCTTGACTGTTTCCCCCTAGAAAAAAAAAAAAACAAAAGTAAAGTTCCATGTCAGATCAGAAATGACGATATCTGATTAGTGTTTCAGCAGAGGCTTTTCTGAGTAAAAAAAGAGTGAGATTCTAATGAAAAAATGTTGCCTTAAGGAAAAAATCAACTTTTATACCAGCTGCCTTACCAAAAGTAATTTCAGGTGAAATCAATATTTATAGTCCAAAACCCTTCATGTGCTGTATATTTCATAGTACTTTTTATTGAAATTACCAGGTTATATGTAGATTTTAAATAGAAAATACCCTTTCTCCAGTTGAAAAAAAAGAAAATACTTTTCCATAATATTTCTGATGGTAATTTAAAAAAAATACTGTTAAAAAAGGTAACCAAACTAATAAGAAAATTTTGAATACTTTAAAAATGTAATGCTTAGAGAGCACCATGATTTTGCTACAGAATCCAATTTCCTCTAAATTGTTTACAGTTTGAAAAATCAGTGTAATACATAATTTTCCCGAAGATTTTATTTCCTTGTCCTAAGATAGTATCAGGGTATGCTATTCTGGCTTATATTCTAATTTTGATTTTGGTATTAGAAGACTATATTTCTCTGATCTGTAGATGATTCCCCACCATGTAGACTTCTGTGTTTGCTGAGTACATATCAATATAACTTCATCAGAGCTGGTGATATATTGGAGAGAAAAAACAAACCAACAGTGAAATATAAATGATCTTGTACAAATGCATACCTGATTTTACAACCAGTGATTCATTTTTTGTCTGTAAGCCAGAGAAATTTCCTCTGATATACTGTATTGATAGTGGAAAATGTATTCCAGCATCAGCTGTCTTTAAAGAAAACAGAGGCTGGTGCTAGCATCTGCTGAATATGATAAATCTGTCAGTTGCCATCTCCATGGCTTTTCTAAGGTGTCACACTAATCTGGAGGCTACTGCAGTACTGCCTTTCAGAAAGATGATGCTTTCTTGTTTGTTAATTTTTCTAGTAAAGATTTAGCTTTTATTAGAGTTGATGTAATATTTTGATCTTCATTTCTGTAAGAGGTTGATGCATTCTGCAACTATCCATTTTTCTCCTTCCTTTTGTGACAGCTCAAACCCAAATCAGTTTGAAAACAAAATAGTATTAGTAATTGAAGATCTTCCACAGTCTCATTATTTTTTACTTGTTTCATCTTCTTTAGAAAATTCATAAACAACAGTGCAGGATTGTACTTTTTACAGTTGGGACTACTTGCTGACTTTTTCAGGGAGAAGTTGTTCTTGTACATAGAACAAGTTAATTTGAAATATATACAAAATGCATATGGGTCACAGTTTGAGGCAGGACTTCTAAAAATTGTTGGTGAAGAATTTCTAAGCAAAATATAATTATTAGTTTTGTCATGTCAAGCATTATTTAGGAGCTTGTAAGAGAGTAGAACTCAAAGAATTTAAAAAGATTAAGATGAGTGGGAGTATTTACATAGTGGAAATGAAAATATTTATTGTAACTTTGAAGCCAGAACTTGAAGTAGTCCATGCAACATTTAAGATAACTGGGTCACTGAGAATGCTTCTACCTCCAAACACACCAAATTAGTCTTTCTGAGTGAGAATTTGCAACAAGACTTTTCATGGCTAATAGAAAAAGTGCAGAGTGTGGATAGAAGAACCTTTATGGGTATTGTTTGCCATTAGGTAGCATTTATTTATTCTTGCTTTCAGCAGGTGTAGAGATACAAGAGTTTTCCTCAAAGATCACATTCTGCGCTGCTTGACATTCAAGGTGCCTCCTAGCTGACTTTGTTTTTGTCATCAATGCAATATATCATCAAGGCTTGGGGAAGTAGTTGCATCTTTCATAACCAGGGACTCAGGAGGTGAGAAGTAGGCATATTGAGGCTGTGGAGTTAGAACTATGAATTATTTTGATAAGTGTAGGTCTCATTTATATGTTTATAAACTTTCTACATAGACACACCCACAAATATATAAATATATAAATTTTGAAAGGATGTAATGCTTGTTTTCATGGATGTTACCAAAACTAAGACAAGCACTTCTCTATTTCAGTAGTGCTGTCTGGATGTTTCCCAGCGTGTCTTAAAAATTAATAGTTTTTACAGAAAGTAACACCAAATTCCTTGAAGATTTTTGAACTAATAATTACGTATTGCCTTTAGAAAGAAACGTGTCAAATGTTTGTTTCGAAGGAGATTTTGGATTTTAGGTTTTTATATCATAAGGATTCCATACACTGATCCAAAATAATTAAAAAAAAAATCTCAAACAAATAGGTGAAATATTTCTGGTTTCTAATACAAAATACTTTTAAATTAACCTATATGCAAGCCTTTTAAAATTTTGTGTCACTTTAAATTCCTGCATTAGCATTATGTTCTGGAACAGGATGAAATTTTACGATTGCAATAGTTCCAGCTGAAGTAAAAAGACTGTTCATGATACTGTCCTGCCCCTGAGTACAAATAGGGGATTTTGTCAAATCACTGAGCCAGTTGCTGTTTTGTAATGGCATCTGTTAAACGTTTAAATTCCGATGACATAGTGGATAGGACTTAGACAAATGCCAATGTTTTAGATACATCTTCATGGCCATAGAAACAGAATGAAACAATCAGTGAGTCCCAAATATGGTGAACCATATTGCAAAGTCCATCCTATTCCAAGGAGGAAAACCTGTTTTTTCTGCTGGAAAACCAAACCAAACCAAACCAAACCAAACCAACACAAACACAAAAAATCCACAAACAAACAAAAAACCAAATAAACAAAACCAAAAAAACACCACCAAAAAAACACATAAAAAACCCAGACAAAAAACCCAAACCAACCAACGAACACAAACAAACAGAAAAACCCAGAGGGAAATTATATCCAATATGGAGGGGGAAAATACTTTTCTTTGACATACAATATATCACACTGTTAGTGCAGTGCTTTGGTGGTCTGGTAGAGCTGGAAGTGACAACTTAATGAGCACTTGGCTAGTCAGCTATTGATATAAAACTTGAGTATTAAACTCTATCATTAATGCTTAATCTGTGGCGCAAGCAGACACAAACCATGGAGCTGGATTGCTGTTTAATCTATTTTGTTCTGTTCTCATTTGGTGTAAGCAACTTCATTTCATAAGCAGGTCTTTCCTTGCAACATTTTAGTACTCTGTTTTGTCTGAAATGCTGCTTTTTATTTTGGTGCAATGCTAAAGTGTGTCACTTCATCATATGAAAACTGTATCATATTCTTTCAATTTTCCCTGTTGTAACTCTCTGTTGGATAGATTATATTTGAAATTAAACTTCTGGAACATTTGAAAGAGATGCTGCTGAAGAGGTTATCATGAGATGAAAAAAGTGTGGTGGCAGACTGAGAAAGACCATCAGCTGACTTACAATACTATTCCTTATGGTAAATTCCCATTTCTTTTCCTACCTCATCCTCTGTTACCCTAGATGGTGTTATCTGATTTGGGAGCAATCTAACAAAAGGTAGAATTAGTCCAGCAAAGAAATGATGGAAGCATTTGTTTTCAGGAATTACAATGCCTCACAGAGTATCAAAGTAGTTTACAAATGAATAGTTGGGTTTTTTGGTTGCAGCAATAAGCACTGGAAAGATGTTATGCAATATGTATATTGTGCATGGCCTGTTGCATTTAGAATGTAGTTTGCTAATCAGTAATTAAATATTACATAGTCAATAGCAGTGCTTGAGGGTGAGGGGAAAAGAGTAAGATCAACTTAGTAATTTTTCTTTATATTAATTGAACTTGAAAGTAGGGCCTGATTTCAGACTTTCTCTTCACTGAAAGCAATGTTCTGAAACTGAGTACTGATATTTCCCAAATCACCTGGCTTAGGTAACACTGTATTGCAGGCAAATACACCAATGATTGATGATGGATTTAGGCGCATGGAGATGTGAAAAAGTTCTGAAAATTGAAGACTGTCATTCTACCAGTGAGAATGAAAAATGCTGTTTCATTCCTAAGAGAAAAGCAGTCTACCACTAACAACAAATTTTAAACTATTGGCAGCCACACTTCTTAGTAGCTTTAACTGAACATGTTTAATAAATTACCTAAATAACTGGGCAATTCTTTATTTTCATACAGTGAGATAGATCAAGAGAAATAATGAGGATAAAAAAAGCTCCATCCTTAAAGGTTGGGGGAAGAGCTGCCTGAAGTACAGCAGTCATCCTGATGGCTAAGGCATGGGGATGTTCTACCTCATTCAATTGACCTCTGGTAACAACTTTGGCTTTTTGAAGTTGGAAGATAAACGTTCTTCACCTTCAGTCTCACCTAGTGTGATTTGACAGCTTGGACAGACATACAGAAAGTAAAATTAGATAACAAACTCTCAGTGCTCTCAGTCAGCTGTTCTGCTCATAACAAGTAAACAGATGTTTGATCTATTTGTGAATCAATTTCTGAACCCCAGCTGTGTCTGGATTTGGCCCTGGGTATTAATTCACTGTCCAGTTTAGTGAGGTAGTAGTACCTTCTACTAGTTCTATCTTTTACATGATATATTATCTGTCAGAATTTAAATCTGAAACAGTTAGCCTGTGGCTTGTTGTAGCCTAAAAAGTTACACAACAGTCTGACTTTGAAGAAGAATGAAAACTTTATAAGTGTAGCTGCATATTTGAGCCTTAGTCTTCAAGATGAGAAGGTTAGTTAATGATTTATCACACAATCATTTTATATTCACCCAGCAGAAAATTAGGTTGAAAAGAATCCCTGAGAGGCTTTTTGGACCAGGGCAAATTATGACCAACCAATCTACAGCTCTTTAGCAAGATAAGTGGACTAGTATTGAGGAAGACTATAGGAAAGTTTATGCTACTGTTCCCTGAGAGATTTGCAAGCAAAGCAGTTACAGTAGTTTGGATTAAACTAAAATAAAGTGAGTATCCGTCTTTAAATTTAAATGTGTTTTCAGAAAATAGCAAACATTTAATGTCAAGTACAGTGAATAAATGAACCTTTGTGCAGATCTTGACTTAAATGGTGAAAAAGGAAGAAATTTGATGATAGTCTGAGGAGGGGGCAAAAGGCTTTTTAAAATTTATTTATTTTTTTATTTTTAATATTTTTTTATTGTCATAGCTGAGATCAAATCCAGATGAAATTCAGTGTAGACAAGTACAAAGTGTTCAGAAAGAAAAAAAAGACTGTAAATAGGCAAACAGCTCTGCAGATAGCTATTAGGAGAGAACTTGTAGAATGTGATGAATAACAAACATGGTGGTGATACTCCATTTCAAATATACCAACAGAAACAAGCTGAGAAAGGACATCAATGTGCTGAAAATTTAAGAGAACAGGTTTAAATAAAACCTGATAAATATGAGGTTAAGACATATGGCAAAACAACAACAACAACCCAAAGAACCAAACAAAACAAAACCACAAAAAAAACCAAACAAATTTTGGGCTCTGAACTACCAAGTTCCATTCAGCAACAAAATCTTGATGTTTCAATAGCCCCCTGAAAATATTATGTCAGCATTGTTTAGCAGTCAAAGAAGAAAATTATATCCAGAGTTATGATGAAAAATGTAAGGAACAGAAAGGGAAACTTTATGCTGTTATTTATAGCTATGTTACGGCCATGTTTTGGATGCTAGCTGCTCTGATTTCTCGATTTCAAAAAAAAGAGTAGTTGAAAAAGCTACAGAAAAAGACAGCAAACATGATAAATAGCAGGAACATCTGAGAAACTGAATGAAGACTAGGGATTTTCAGCTTCAAAATGAAGGACAACTGGAAAGTTTGAGAAAGAGTATGAAGAATATGGCTGTATAACAGCTGCTCAATATCTTCTTCACAACAATGACAAAGCACTGGTCAGGAACAGGGAGCAGTCCTATAACAGAGCAAGGAAGACACCATGAAATGTGTGGTTAAGGTATGGAAATCTTCATCAAATTATGTTGTTTTCATTGAGTTTACATGGATCAAAGAAGCAATTTATATTTATATGTTTATTTATTTGCTGTAAGAGGATATCACTACAAATTATTTACTAGCCACAATCATCAGAATTAATTTAATACTTTAAAAAGTTTTATTTAATCACTTCTATTCCTTCATTTTGAAGAAATATTTTAGAATATTGAAACTTGGTTAATAAACAGGAACACTATGGAAAAATAATGCAAAACCATGAAGCAAGAAGCATCAATGAAAGCATATCTATTTCCTAATATACTTGTAACCAGGTGTCCTAATAGCTGTGTGGTAATTAACCAGTGTACACTAAGATTATGTCAATAGCACCCCTCATTCCCTCACCCGAAACCTTTAAATGTCTGAGGCAGAATGTGGCTGATAACAGGCTGTACAGAAAGTGTTTGAGGGAGGATGGGATAAACAAGCTATCATAATTATCACTGGGCTGAGCTGCTGACTGAGCTTTGTTTATTGTGATGCGTAGTAGGAATGTGCAAAGGGAAGCTTAGATATGGGATCAATGGGCAACACTACGCATATTGAGTGACAGCAGTTATCAGTCAACATGACGACTTCTGTCTGATGGGAGGGCTGTTGTGTGCCAGCCATGGGAATTCTGCATGTGGTCTGGAACACCTATTACTTTAACTAACATGCTGTGATGCTGTGATGACTACAGCTGAATGCCAGATGCCCACCAAGACCCACCTCAGCAGAACAGTGGGGACAGAAAACAAGACGGAAAGCTTTGTAGGTCAAGATAAAAGACAACTTAATATTAAGTAAAAGCAAAGACTGTGTGGAAACAAGGGGAAAAAATATTTATTTTGTTCTGTATTTCTCTTCAGTAGATGATGCTCAACCACTTGAAAAGCAGGGCTTCAATATGCATAGAGGTTTCTTCAGGAGACAAATAAGAAGAGTAGCCCTTTTTCTTTGCCCTTTCTCTTAGTTTTCGCTGCAGAGCAAATGCTATATGGTATGGAATAACCCTTTTGTCAGCTGTGCCCACGTCCTTGATTTTGCCCATGCCCAGCCTATTGATGCAGAGAGGGCATGTTGGGAGTGCCAGCACTTCCCAGCAGTCCAAAACACAGGTGTGTTATCAACACCAACTTAGGTACCCCTGCAAAACACAGTACTGTGAAGGCTGCTGTGGGGAAAATTAACTGTCTCAGCTGGACCCAATGCTCATGCAACCCTGAATTTCACCTCGGTCTTGTGTAAAAGATAATTAATAGTTGCTTTTCAACTACTAACATTCTTGTGGGCATATGAGTCACTTAAGAGAGTAGTGCAGATACATTAAGTTACGTTAATATAACTGAAAATTTTTCAAAAAATTTCCAGAAGTTAATTTATAGATATTTCTACTAATGAGATCACAGTGCTTCAGAAACTGGTCCAGTACATTTAAATTTTCTAGGCTAGTAATTTGGCCAGAGCTGATGTAAGCTTTCAAAATGTGGTTGAGAGCTGGGTAGTAGGTTTGAATTTGTCCCTTTATCTCCCCTTATATAAAAACTCAGCTCAGATTTTTTGTACATGTTCCAATATTGAGTTTTACAGCTGTAGCTTCCTTCCATGGAAAAGATCTTTATATTATATGGTCCCTTTTATAAAATTTTTAAATTTTTTTATTTTTTTTTTTAATTTTTGTTGCTGCTGTAGTACTCCTAGGTTTTTTTATAATTTGCCTGGAAAATATCCATTATAACATTGACCTAAAATCATGCATTTATAATTTATATTCACTGCTAAGAATCAAACATGTTTGGAAACTGTCCACTGAACTTTATAAACATCCTGATAAATTATAAGATGTATGGTTGTGTATTGTGTACAATTGTGTATTTTCCTTAACCTGTCAGTATGTTTCGATAAAAGCCACATCAAATAGCTATTAGAAAAGCTTATTGGATAAATAAGCTAACAAATACCTTCTAAGAAGTAAATGAGAACCAGCAACACATGTTGGCAAATAGATAAGGAATTTTTTTTTTTTACTTAGTAATGGAAATGCACATTTAAATAGCTTTATGACTGAGACAAATCACCAAAACCAAGAAAATTTAAAGCAGATGCTTGCATTCTGGAGCAAGTTCATGACTTGAAAATGGTGCATATCAGCCATTAACATTAGAGGAGTTGCATAGATGCAAAACAGAAGTTTGGACGCTACACCTATTTGCTTTTCACATGTTTTCCTTTGAGTTTGCAAATGGCTGATTCCAGAGCCAAAAGTACTTGGTGTCTTAGGTAGAAATATTAAGACAATACGAAGACTTCTTCAGTTATTTACTATTTTAGGAAAAAAATTAGTTTGGGTTAGATGCCTAGGTATGAGACATTCACTAATGGTTACTAAGGACTGGTATTCCTGCTAAATTCTTGCTATTTATTGCTATATTTTTAAGGAAAGATATTGATGCGCCTCTCATGCTATTTCAGTCCTACTTGCTCATTCTGTCATGGCTTTCTCAGTTATGGAGAACTAGATAAAGTTCACTTCTTGGAGTTTTGTGTCACTTGTTTCTTGCTGGAGTTCTTTGCAATCTGCTTTATATTTCTTTGACAACCTAAAGTAGTCCTAAAATGGAAATTAATTTTCTTTGCTGCTCCTTACAGCTAAGATTTTGCTAAGTTGCCTTCCAAAAAAACCCAAAAAAACAAATCGAAACCAAAACCAACCCAAATGAAGCAGGTTATTTTCAAATGGGTTTTAATAGTATGCTTTCCAATTTATAAATAATACAATTTCTTGTATTTGCAATCACTTCTGATCAGTCTACTCTCTTCCACTGGTAGATTTTTTTCTCTTCCATCAGTAAAATACTGCAGGTGTCTGTTCAGTGATATAATAATATGAAGGAAAAGAGCTCTTTCTGCTTTGCTGGTTCATTAAACAACTCCAAATTTTCTTCAGGATTTTTCTACAATGAATATAATCCCCTGTATTAGAGCAACAGCTCACATGCATCTTTCATTTGCATCTGCTCTAGTGCTGTTGTGATTAAGCACTATAACAATCTCAAGATAGAATATGGCATAATGACTTCAGACTCTTCCAACATTTTAATAAAATGCTTTTTCCTGTCACTTAAACATCACTCAGATGACACTACCATTCTTATACTTGTTAGCAGTGTTTCCTAAAATGTTGCTGTTATTAGAGTGGATCATTAATGCAATTTTTTGGGCTAGGAAAGCAATCATATCAGTGTATTTTCTGCTTAAGAGATATTGCATAAATAGATAATTCTGAATTATGCTTAGTTTAATCAGGAAAGTTTGGGAACCCAAAGATTTTCTGTTGAATTTCAAGGTGTACATAAAAGAACTTTATAAAATGCTGTATTTTCCTGAAAAAAAAAAGAAAGAAAAAAAAAGTGAAAACACAAATATCAACTTTAATAAATTTAGATAAATTTTTCCTTCTGATATTGCATAATTGATTGGCCCATTGGAATTATTTGAATATAAGAGCTTGTGTGTGGCTATTGGAATTAGTTCAAAGCTAATAACCCCGAGTCCTAATTCCCTTTGAGGGCTCCTTGGTATTGCAGTGACTCATATCAAGCAGTGATAATAAAAAAAACTGTTGTTGAACTTTGAGATAAGCTATTGTCTTACTGATGAGAAAATAAATGCATGGTACATTCTTAGTACTGATTATTGCTGAAAGGTATGATACGGCAGCTTTCTGAAATAAAACATCTATTGAAGAAATGCTACTTATCAAAGGGAAGCTAGATCTGAACTGCTGAAAAGAGCGAAAAGAGCATTTTCAAGGTTGTATGGAATAGCATTCAGCTTCACAAAATAAAATTATTAGGAATGGGGATTCTTTATCACAGTATAGAATCTTCCAAAAAGAAGTATCAAATACAAGGCAATACCAAGACTGTCACTAAATGTGCTTTCCTCAAGATGACAGCTGTAATGGGACATAGTCTGCTGATTTATCATAGCAGAATATGCTCTCTATGAAAAAGAGCAAACTATATGACAATTTATCTGAGATAGATCCATCATGATTTTCTAATACTGTACTATTCTCTCCCATGATGCTGTGACATTTTAGAACTGGAACAAAGCCAGACACTTCCTAGGCCGATTCTCCTCTCTTCCCACACCTGGCAAAGGACCAAAAAAACCAATGCCCCATTCCCAATCCCTCATTTGCAAGGCATGACAGAACCAGCTGTACTGAGAATTTTAAAATGGGTGATAACAAGATGATTGTTTGGAAAATGGAAAAGATAATCCTCCAACCACTCCATAATGAGTTGTGTGAAAAAAGGTGCTTACAGTAAGAAGTAACATTATGTGTTGGATTTCCTGTGTAGCAAGATAAGTGTAAAATACATACTCTGCAGTCCAGTATTCCACAATGAAGAAAAGAATTTTAAAGTATTGGTTAAAAATGAAAATAAGTCTTGGTAGACATAATGCCAAATTAAATTTCTATCCTTTTGTGTGGTTCTTAAGTAATTTCTTTTGCAAAAAAGGAATGTGTTTTCAAGATTAGAAACTTGAAGAAAAGACACTGAGCAAGCAAAGGAAATTAAATTAAGACAGCTACATCCTAACAAAAATCAGCTTGATTGTGATTCAACTCCCAACCCAATCATTTAAAAGCAAAACATCTTTGTTAATTATTAACAAGTTTCATTTTTAAGAATGAAAAGTGATTATCCATAGTTAAGAGCTGCTGGTTTAAATGCACATGTGAAACATGGATTGCTGCCAATACACGTGTAGGTTTTGAAGAATTAACCAGCTTTTAACTGACTTTACTAATGCAGAGAAATTGATTCACTACTTGGTCTGATGTTCAGTTGAACTTTTCATTGTCTTTTAAGTTCAAAATAATTTAGAAATAGCAAAATACAGCACTAAATAGTTAATTAATAACTTTTAAATATTCAGTACTTTAATTCAGACTCCACTTGCTTGAAAAATAGCTTTTGGGATTTAAATAATGAAATAAGGATAAGACTACATGTATTCCAAAACAAACAAAACACATCCAGGAGGCATTTTGTTTTGTGGGGCAAAAGGAAAGTGACCAACATGACAAATGTCAGCAATTCATGTGACATGAGTGACAGGAGGCTTGGGGTAACATTATGAAGTTCAGTAAGGAGAAATGCATGGTGCTGGGTCACAGTAACCCAGGCAGGGAGTAAATAGTTAACTGGAAATTCTACTGAAAAGCACCTGGAGATATTGATGGACATCTGGTTGAATATGAGCTAATAGTACACTTTCACTATGAGCAAAACAACCTGCATACTGAGATACATCAGGAGATCTGTGGCCAGCAGATCAATGAAAGCTGTTATTTTCACCATAAATTTTGAGTTACTGAAATACTTCCTGTAGTTCTGGGACTCCAATTAAAGAGGGATTTTGAGAAGCCCTCAGAGATCCAGTAATGGAGCTTGGAAGGAGGACTAAAGAGATGTTCAAACTTACTCAAGTAGGAAAGAGAAACTAAGGAAGCATCTAACAGTCTGAAGCAAGTAGTAACAGGCTAATAACAGCTAGTGAAGGATAGTTGCAAACAATGACATAGCAAATCGGTTCTTGATAGTGAACAGAGTTCTAAACAGGGATGATGGTCACAAATTGACTTTTGGGCTTTGTATCTGGTTTTGAAATACATTGTTTTTTGTTTTTTTTTTTCCAGCTGTGAGGGTAGTGCAGTGTTCCATCTGACACCTGGAGATACTGTCAGATCTTAAGCTTTGGAAATTTCTCAGACTCAAGTAGATGAAGTCACGTCTGGAACATTCAGCATTGGTGATAGGCCACTTTCCTGCAGGAGATTGAGGGAGATGAGTTTCTGAGACTCTTCCACCTAGTGTGTGACTCTGTGATTGATTGCTGCAATATTTAAGTACTGTACAGCAGAAATTCTTTTCTTCACAATGGGAACCAATGGGGGGCTAATATTGGTTTCTTTCTGAAAATGGGTAAGGAATAGAGAAAAAGTGAGATCAAAGTTTCACTCCTTATTTTACGTACTTATTTGAATGCTTTAAAGACTTGTAGCAAACTTCTTCACTTGTTCGCAAAAAGCTTTCTTTACCTTAATCTGTGTTTATGGACTCAGCACATTATCAAAGCTTACTCAGGTAGCCAGAATATCAAGAAAATATAACTGCTATGACTTTTTCTCTTCTGCTTTCAATTTCTGTAATAATAAGGTCACTCTTCAATTTCCATAATTTTCCATTGTATTTACTACACGAGACATTCCTCTCTTCTTGTCTTATCTGTCCATACTTACTTTCCCCTCTGCAGCACCATCTTAATGGATGACATGGACTTCAGTGGGTAAAAGGTGTATGAGGTCCTTTCCTTAAAGACTGTAGCACAATGTACAATGTACAAGGAGGAAAAAGGTATTTTTCATAGTCACAGACATTTTCATTCAGCCTGATTTTTCTTCAAGAATAGGTATTGAAAATATTGCTAATTGTGTACCTATATGTTCTAATTCTCAGTGTGCTCTTTTAACACAAGGAGTCTTCGCATCTTAGTTGCTTGAAATAAAGGCGGGTGAATACTTTTTAAGTAATACAAGCTAGCAGAAAAATTTAACAAATATTAAATGGATTAATAATATTAATTGGATAAACAGTCAGGATTGGATTAATAAAAGGGCTAGTAGAAAACAAGAGTTTTCTGTATTTCCTCCCAGTAACTGATAAGAGACCTCAAAGGACAGGGAAGAGTTTTTTTAATCCAATTTTCTTGAAGATTTTTGAATCCAGGCTTGCTGAGACCGTGCCAATACCTGTGAGTTAACTGCAGATAGGGAATAAGGGATTCTCCATTTTGCCCACTAAATTTCCCGCAACAACCGTCAGAAGAGCACGGAATTACCACTTTCTTCATTTTGTCATGTGATAGGCAGCTTTGTAACAAATACAGCAATTACATAAAATTAAGTGGCCAATGTAATATGTGAGTGTTATATAGTTGCTCTTATTAAGTGGAAAGAGGTGTACTACACAGCAGGCTACATAATCCCAAGGCTCTAAAAAAAAGCCATGCAAAACATTTTGAATTAAGAAGCCAGATATTAGACTTTTGGCATCAAGTGGCTCCAATATTCTGTTCCTTTCACAGAAGCAAATTGCTAACATTACTGAGATACTGTATAAAACTTGACTCTTAAGTGTTTATTGATTTGAAATCCTGGAAAACAAAATAATTTTTTTCTTGGCCAGGTTTGATGTTTTTTAATTAAATGTTTTGCTTTGTGGGTCTTCATGAACATATAATTAAATTGTTAAATGTAATTATTCATGAGTGGAGGCAATTATGTTAAAAAAAATAATGCCTATTATTGAATTTATATAAGAAGCTTTTGCTGAGAGGGGCTGTAATACTTTTTTTAAATAGAAGGCATAATATCAGCCACAGTTACCAGACCATAGCAGATGAATCACATAGAAAAGCACAGGTACACTTTGAATTTGAAATGCCAGGGCACTCTTTCTACTCTCCTAACAGCTGCTCTTGAAAATAATTTCACTAAAATAAAAATTATCTTTTAAATAAGATGGTCTTATTTAAAAGATAATTTTAAAAAGGTGATTACACAATTAGTTTATCTTATTTCAATACTAGATATATTATCTACTTCAAAAGTTATTGTTGCCCTCAAATCAAGATGAGCCTCCCTGTGAAGAATATGTTGCTTTTTTGCAGGATACTGTAAGAGAATCTAGTAAGTTTTAGCAGCATTAACACTCAATTGGCAGTGTTTCTTTCTGTCTTTCACTTTGAAGTTAGCTGAAAAGCATTATTCTTGTCAAACAGTTGCTATGCCAACATCACTCTGTGATAATTTTGGGGCAAGATGGAATTTCAACTCTTAAAACTAGAGAGGAAAACTCAGCAGAATTCATGGGATTAACATCATTCAGCAGTGTCTTTAGTTAAGTCAAGTGACTGCATCATGATAATATGAGATGAGCCAGGCAGCCTACAGCTATTCTGGAAGTGACATTGTCTATCTGATGTCAGATGGGCAGGATAATGCATGACACTGCCAAAATACTAATATTATTGAAAAATTGTTAGATTTTTTACCAAAAAAAAATTGTTAGGGATTTTTACCAGAAAAAGCCAGTGAATGCGCAGCATGGACAGACACAGAAATTCTGTCTCAGTCTTGGAAAGAGAGCTCTACAGAAGCAAAAAACTCATATTTTATGAAAATCACTTTTTTTTCAATTATAACAGATACATTTAACAGACGCATTTCAACTGATTCTTAAAGCAAATTATCAGAACAGTTTATGGTTGAAAATATTTTAAATATCTGGACTTCTAATGAGAAGAAATATTGACAAAATAAGAAAATGAGGAGAAACATTAACAATCAGCAAAGTCTTTATTGTAAAGCAGATAAAATTATTAAGTGATGCTAAATGATCTATATTGAGTTAAAATTTGATCAGAAATGATAAAATGTCTTGAAGATTTCTTACCAGCATAATAAATAAAATCAATGTACTCTACGGCTGCGCTTTCTGGTTTCAGCCATGCTTGACTGATGACTCAGCTTCATCTGTTACCATCAACTGTCAATTTACAGAAATATCATTGAACTAATTTCCAAAATGTCTTTATTCATTCAACTAAATATTGTCTGTTTTCCAGAACTGTGAAGCTGATAAAAATGGTTTAGTGTACTGGCAATGAATTTTGCAAATCTGCATAGTACTCAACATTTTTTTCAAATGTAACCTTGCAGTATAGAATCACAATACAATATATAAGCACAACTTCTACATAATTTGAGAATATTGAGCAACAGAAGGTCTGAGTTGCACCTTGCAAACAAAAGAAAAAAAATCCTGATGTGAAACCAACTTGGTAATCACTACTAGGAACTTTCCGGTCCCTATTTTCCTTTTACTTGTGCCCTTAAAAGTACTAGTAATTTTGTTCCAAATTTCTATTTTTAGCATGAATAAATTTTCTGTACTAGTTAATGCAACTATAGAGGCCTATAAAAACAAATTCCCAAGGTATGCAGCCAAAGTCACATAAAATATTTGAAGTCTGAGGGGAAAACTTTGATTTTTGCATGGGCTTTCACCAAGATTTTGTTATAAGAGGAAAATAATTTTTGGCTGAAAATGATTGAAATACATAATTCTCTCACCAAAACCTGTATGAAGAAGTTTCTCCCATGAGTTGAAAAGAAAAAAAAGAGGCAAATATATTTTAGACTAGAAATTACCTCTTTCCTTCACCAGAAATTTATTTGAATTTGAAACCTGAGGCTTCTTCAGCCATATTTCCTCTGTCATCTCTGTGCTTTTTATAACATCTCTTATTCCCTCCTTGTTCTAACTATAACTTGTTTTTACAGTTCCTCTGGTAGATTTTCATCCCTCCTTATTTTCTCAGAGTACTACATAATTCTGTGTGAAGGTCTTTTTTTCTCCCTTCCTGTGGCTTTAATTAAATCTTCTACATGCTCAAACTTTCAGTAGGATGCACCCGACTCCAGGACTAGTACCTTGCTCTTCTGTGGGGTTGTGGCTTCTCATGAAACAATATTGCTATTCCACTTCTGAACAAAGGCCTTTGTCTGCTTCTCTACACACACACACTGCATTCTCTATAATTTTATGTGTGAAACTAAGAAACAAATATATTTACTAAAATGTCACGTTTTGCTGTAAAAATAAGTGAATGACAGCATAGTGAAAGATAATATCATATGAGTTTATAACCTGAAATATAAAAAGCACTTGGCAAATAAATTTTTTACAAAGGTTATCCAAAGGTACCATCACTGCATTTATCTGTTTTGGGAAGGTCCACTACTGATTTTTTTTCCATGTGTTCTCATTGATAGTTTCTCATATTTTCTTTCTGAAAAGAATAAAAAAAAAGTCAATTTGGATCTTTGTTCTATTTATCTTACAACTTTCTCGTCTAATTCTTTGGGGTAGAAAACTTTATATAAATCTATTATTCACATGTTCACTTGAAAAGAAATAAACACTGATGAATAGCTTTATCTGAATTCTCTACAGACAGTCTGTGTCTTGCAACCTCATATAATGGTAAATAGTGAGAGTTCTTTTCCTGTTTTCATTATCAAAAGAACCAATCAAAAAATCTGTGGGCTAGAAGAAAATCAGCATTTTTATTCAGGTCTGTCAGGGTCTGAGAGGAAAAGAAGTATTCACCCTATCCATTTCAGAGTCTGTGTCTAAAAATGATTTTTCTGTTTAGAATTAATCTTCAGTTTCCATTCATTTTTTAGTAACAGACAGCATGGAGGGGTATTAGTAGTAAACAGGTTTGGGATTTAAATTGCTTTTTTTCATGGTAAGTGAAATTCTTATGGGTTGCTTGGGGTTTTTTTTTAAGTATATATGAAGACTCAGTCCCAGCTGTTGAAGTAGCGGGCTGCCATGGTGGAGCTGGGAGGTGGCAGTGTGCCCCTTCCCACTCGGCCAGGGGTATGCATGAGGACATCAAGTGGCCAGTGGCAAAGAGCTGCCCTTGAGCAAGACATCAGCAAAATCTGAGTCGTGTCTTAACTTGAAAATGTATTGCTTTTGCCTTTCATACATCCAGGATTTGATCCTTTCTTAATGAGCACAAACTGTTACTGGTGGACTTATTCTCAAACTGCTGAATTAAATTCTAATTTACAATTCATGCTGGGCATGCATGTCAGCAGTCATTTTTGGAAGTATGAATTGGAGCTGATCCCGATATTCCTCACAATTTCAAATATTGAATGGGTATATGTAAGTAAAGTACAGAGGGTTGCTACTTTTTCTTCTTTAAGAAAAAATGTATTTCAACCCTAGCTACTAAGAAGAGAGGCATAAGTCAGCTTTGCTGCTGCAATCATCTTTAAACTGGTTTATTTGTTACTGCTCCTACCATACAGTCACATAGTGTTAAGATTGAATAATGTCTTAAGCACTTTGAATTTTACGCAGCTCACATTTTTAAATGCTAGGAATTGTGTTTCCCTTAAAAATGTTGTTTAACTCCCATTTTCTGAGTGTTTTAAGCCCTTAAGAATGCAGGGAAGGAACTTGCTCAAGTTTAGAACAACCCTCTGAATGAAGATATGATTTGTTTGTGTGAGAATTGTCAGAGCTACTGCAGCCTAGAGGCAGCTGGTCAAAACGGTCATTGTAGCTTAAAGATCAGCTCAGCTTACCGCACAGACACATCTGCTGGCAGCTAGCTGAACAAACTCCTCCAAAGGAAGAAACGGCCTGGTTATGGATGTGTTATTATTTTAGAAGCAATTGTTCTGAGAGTAATGGGTTTTTATTTTATTGAACATCAGAGGGCATAAAAGTGTGTTTCTACAGAGGGAGAAATGCTTTGCTGGCATGTTAAAGCACTTCTGAAATCCCATTGTTTTTTGTCTTTATGTGTGCGTTCACAAAGATGCATATAACTTTTCATTGGTCGAACACTGTGTCAATATTAAAAATCGGGTACTGATTAGTTCTTGTCAGGTCCAAAGGAAACTGACAAGGTCTTTACAGGAGATTACTTACACTACTAATTCCTTTCTTTCCTTACCAAAAAATAAATTAATACAAAACCAGCACAGAACTTTATGATAGTTCTTTCAATATAAAATCTAAATAAGTGTTATCATCATCTAATATTGTGTTAGGACTGTGCAATTAAATAAGTCAGTAGAGCTAAAGGAATGAATTATAAATATAATTAACTTAAATATACTGATGTAGAAATTGAATGGGAATAAATATAATGAAAAATTAATAAAAGCTAAATATAATACTTTTTCCTACCTGAAGTATAATTCCTTGTTTCAAAATTAAGTTTATTACATTTACATTACTATAAATTATGAATTATGAATTGTGAATTATGAATTATTATTATTATTATTATTATTATTATTATTATTATTATTATTATTATTATACATTAGAGTCGTGTTAAGCAAGATTCTGGTCCTAGTTCAGATACTGGTATCCTTTTACGTTTAGGTTAAAACTTCTAAGATCTCTGATTGAACTTCTGTTTTCACTATATGGAAAAACTTTTATTTACAGATGGATAATTTTTATTTTAATAAGCTGTTGAAACACACAAAATAGATACCTAAAGTGTTTTCTTGAACACTTTATTTAACAGTTCGCTTTAAATATAAAATATATAGAATGTTGGTAAAAACAATTTTTTCCTTTAAGCCTTTAACAATACCAAGGAAGTTTGAATTTTGAATCAATATTTAGGTATGTAGACAAGAGAGTTATTTCTACTTTTTTTCCTTGCAGGCACCGCTTCTGGGATTTTCTAGTATTTTTGTCTGCTGTGTTGGCTGCTAATTGACTCTAGTCATTTCCACAGAGTATATTTTCTTGGAGACTAAAAATAAACCAAGGTTTGCTAATTCTCTAGAACGTGTGTCCTGGGCAGCTTTAATGCCTTTCCTCTAATTGTTCCTCTCTTCTGAATAAGACTTTGATGCATAAGACAAACATCCCTTTTTAAGAACTTACTTATAAATGTTGTTCATCATCTTTAAAAGACAGATGGATGTACCTATCTGAGCAGCAGGAGAATTGATCCATGCTTTTTCACTGTCACACAGACAAACAGGGCTGAGTTGCACAGACTTTAAGACTCAGATTTCCCAAGTCTTGCTGGCAGCTAATTCTATCTTCTGCTGCTCAGGCATTGAAGCAGAACGAAGCAGATTCAGGCACTGAATCTTCATTTCCACCTTTACAAAACATCACTTAATATTATACATGATGCAAACAGGATTTCCTATATGTGTTGACAGCAAATTCAGTAAATTGAAAAGTAGACTATAAACTAAGCTTATTTCTTGTGTGTTTCAGCACTGTCCAGAGCTGTCCCATTTTTTGCCCTTGTCCTAAGGCTCTTCTCAAATTAGCTCTGATCTAAGTGACTTTGATGCTGCTTCAGTTGCAGTCACTTAGAAGTAGAATGCGTTCCTCCCAAATAGTTCTTGAAATCCCACTAAAAGAATAGGACTTGAAGTGTTCAGGGCAAGGAGTGACTATAATTCTCCGACGGATCTTTAAAGAATTAAAGGAAAATCTGAAAGTCTTCCTAGGTAATTTGCTGAATATATATTTTTTGTTTATCTGTGAAGTACCCTTTCAATAAGCCAGCTCCAAACATGAGCCAAAGTTGCCTGGTAAAAGTTTGCACAAGCTCTTCAATTTCATTTGTACTAAAATTAGGTTCCTCATTAGTTCTAGAGGTGCCATTTGTCCTTGAAGTTTATCAGCATCCTTTGAAAGAACAGATAAATAGAAAAGCTTTGATTTCAGCAGTGATTTAAAGAGCAATAACTAGAACATACATTTTTTAATGTAAAACATACATAAGAAATTGTTTTGTTAAATATAGATGTAATAAATAAAATAAAATTTATTGGAAAATTACCAGGAATAACAGCATTTCTACAACACATGTAATCTGGCTACCATTCAAAAAAGGGACTTTGAATTGTGTTTTTTACTGAATTCTGTAGTTTTTAACTCTATAAGCTGAAGATCAGTGCACAGTGCTTGTATAATGTCCATAGATAACCATAATAGTGTGTACCAAGGATGACATGTTTACACAGGCTGTGGGAGTTATCTGAGAAAATCAGACAAAAAGCTTGCTTAGTAAAAGTTGTTTGTGCAAATTTCATAAAAAACTCTGCTAGACATATTTCAATAGTCTTAACATTGCTGCATGGCTTAGCACCTTCATTATTAAAAGAACTTATTTCTGAGCTCAGGTCTCTCCTGGTTTTCATTTTGATATTCCCTTCTTGATGATATCTGTCACTTATAGTGGGTAGTGTCTGTATGCATGACTAATGGAAGAACTATCTGTTTAGGCTGGTACATTTTGACATCTCTCTTGTTGCTCTCCAGTATTAGTACTTTAATCTGTAGGAATGAATTTCACGCTTTTTAAATCCTTCATACACTTATCTATTCATGTAATTTGCTTCAAGCACAGACACAGTCATTTTACTTTCTGAGCGAGGGCTTCATCAAATGACTCTGGTGACAATGACAAGAGCATCAAACTTCTTTTAAGTTGGTCATCACTATTTACAATAATTTCCACATAATAAATGTATGAATGGCCACAAATAGTTAATGACTGCTGAGACAAAACTCTTTATATCATGTATCTCAAATCAGATTGTATCTGTAAAACTAACACTAGCAAAAAATACATTATTATGAAAGTTACTGAAAAATCAAAACTCAGATATTTATTTCAGAATTATTATATTTTTCCTAATTACAAAATGAATGTAAGTGCATGTTTGTGTATGCTTTGTATGTCCTCCTTCTAGATAATTTTAAACCCTTCAGTGCAATTGTTTGATAGGAATCTGGGAGATAATTAAAATGATTAGAAATTCACAATTGTAGTGGGCTAGATATGTAAGAAACCCTCTCAATAGAAGGGCTACAGGCTATGCTGACTCCTTATAAATAACGAATAATTCTTAGGAGAGCATTCTTATGGATACTCCAATCCCAAGAGTAGTGTCACTATTACCAACCACTTCAGAAGCTGTTGTTCAATAAAAAAGCTTTACAGAAATATTTATCCAGATTTTTTTTTTCACAGGTACAAGGGCAGCAGGATTAAGCACTAAGGCTAAGAAGGAATGACAAGTAGTATTAATCGGAAAGCATTTGCAGTGCAAAGAGATACTAGTCTTGGGCCGACTATTAAACTTAACAAAACATGCCATTTTCTCGATACTTCATCCTGACTGAAATAACTCTTGGTTTGTTTTGCATTGCACACTTTAATAGGGCCAAGCTGTTATCAAAAATAATATGCATTCAGACTCCTTAAAATAGATCAGAGTGATGGAAAAAATGAAAGATTGAAGGAAATCTGCTTGCCTTTTGTGGGGGTTGAACGTTCAGGTTTTCAGTCTACAACCCAGTCAGATTTGGGTAGGGTTTTTTGTTCAGAGTAACCCTTTTTTTAAGGTGAAAAAAGAATACTTTAAATTTCAGGATACTTATTGTACAGGAAAATATTTCTGTTATGAATTACAGTATTCTGAACAGGAATAAAGTAAAAAATGGGAGTTAGAATAACTTTTTTTAAAAAATAAGCTTGAAATTGCCAAAAAACTAAATGAAATTTAGAAAATAGTTTTATTTAATTTTAGGCCTTACATGTTTTTAGCTTTCCAGCATAAACTTTTATTGAGGTATCTCTATGTGAAACAAAACAGGATCATTCTGCTGGGAAAAAAATAAGTTTATCATATATTCAAATTGTTACCTCCTAATTCTTGTTTTGCATGTTGTGTTTCACACAGAAAGGTAAGAAAGCTGGGAAAATATCTAGTCCGTAACAAAATTTACATTACTATTATTAAATTATTTATCTGTGGAATTGTGCAAGATATATCTTTGAAAAAGTGGGTAAATATTTGATTCTGGCTATACAAAATCCAGTGGCATTTTCTTTGGAGGTATCTAACTAAATCATAAGACAATATTTGAAAACAGGAGGAATAACTCTGAGAGAAGTATATGTAAAATGCTGTATGCTAATGTAAACCATCCTGCCTGTTGTAATGACCACAGTTTGAACTCTTGCCGAGTTTCCAGTTGTTGATAAATAAGAATTTTTAATCACAAAGTTGATGTTTTACACAGAGTTTTTATGACAGGGTTTAATCATAGAACCAGTTGGAAGGGACCTTAAATATAATTTAGTTCTGACCCCCTGCCATGGCCAGGGGCACCTTCCACTAGACTGGGTTAGTCAGAGTTCCATCCAGTTCTGGTTTTGAACACTTCCAAGGATGAGGCATCCACAGGTTCTTTGGGCAACCTGTTCCTGTACTGCACCATCCTCACAGCAAGAACTTCCGCCTAATACCTAATCTAAACCTACCCTCTTTCAATTTGAAACCATTCCCCCTTGTCCTGTCACTACAGGATCTTGTGAATGGTGTCTTCCTTGTGGCTCCCTCCAGGTAATGTAAGGTCATCCTAAAGCCTTCACTCAACTTTTCCAAGTTGAATCAACACAATTATCTCAGTCTTTCCTCACAGGATATATGTTCCATCCCTCTGATTATCCTTGTGACCTCCTCTGGACTTGCTCCAACTGGTCCACATCCTTCCTGTGCTGCCTGACAGGTTTATACTTCCAGAGTCCTCCTTTCTACCCTTTCAAAATATCAGTACAATGTCTCCCCTTTTCCAATCTCCTGGACTTCGCTTGATGGCCATGATTTCTAACATCATGGGTGTCTTGATGCCTACACCTGCCATTTCTGTCAGGGCTTTGGGATGCATCTCATTGGGTCCCATTGACTTTTGTATGTTTAGGTTCTTCAGGTGGTCATGAATCTGATCTTTACTTACAGTGGGAGGGACTTTGCTCCCCCAGTCCCCATTCTACTGTCCATCCACTTGAGAAGTGTGGGAAGAGAGGCTATCACTGAAGCCTGAGGCAAAAATATTGTGGAGTACCTCAGACTTTTCCTCATCCTTGTTACCAGTTTTACAGCCTTGTTCAACAGGGGCAATTATTCCTTTGACATTCCTTTTCTGGTTAGCATACTCATAGAAACCCTTCTTGGTATTCTTTGTGTTCTTTGCCAAGTTCAGCTCCAGTTTTGCCTTGATCTTCTGATTGTCCTAAATAATCATCCTTCTCTTTAATCTTCCTGTCTCACCAATCCAAGCTGCAACTGTCTATGCAGTTCCTTCTTTTCCTTTAGTTTGACCAGTAGATCCCAACCCAGCTATGCCATTGCTATTGTCACAATAGGATTTGTAACACCTTTTCTTTAAAGTAAAACACTGCATACAGTAGAAACAAACAGAGGATACAGGCTTTGGGAAGGCTGCAGAGAAAGAGCATGACTGTGCAGGAGCCACAAAGGGAGTATGCAGGGAAGCCCTCAGCTTAAAAGTATCCTCACAGTCTTTTTTCTTCTGCTTCCTACATATACCACTACTTCATCTGTCGAAATAGGAAAGTATACCACATCTGTGTAAGTACTTACGCCTAAGACCAGACCTAGTTGTAGGGTGTTTTATGCTTACTTGACTTCAACTGACCAAAATAAAGTCTAAATTCTTAATATGGCTCATATTAATGAGCAATAATTATGTGCTCATTATTACTTTGAGTTTCAAACCTTGAATTGTGCTAAATATTATTTTGCTATTTATTTATATGAAACTTTTCTATATAAAGTAGTAGTTGACATATATGGGAGAATAAGTGAAAATATTTCTAAAAATTCACCTTTTGTGGATCCTGTAAACCTGAAGCCATCATAGCATACCACAGGGGTACCATTGACCAGATAGGAATGTAGGGCTGATATCCCACCATCTGTCAAAAAAATGTAGAGCAAAAGTTGCAGTTACAAAACTGCATAGAATGTCAAAATATGCCACCATAATTGTTTATTATAGTATTCAATTCTATAATAAGTCTGGATTGTCACTGAATGCAATGATTGATTATGCCTCTTTTATAAAAAGTCTGAATTTATTTACTCACACTATTGAGCTATATTTATTCCACAAAAAACCACTTCTAAAAAGAAGCAACTTCATATTAAATAATTTTCTGTTATTTAAGTGCTTCTAGAAATGTTTTGTTTTGGTCTGAAAGAAAAGGGAAATGCCTAGAAAAGTCCAGCAACTTCTCTGTAGAAGTCAAGGTCTATAACAGACTTATTTCCTCCTTCATTTTTTTGATTTCTCTAAGCGCTGTGACATGTTTTGGTACAGTGATTTTCTGCATGCCGCTACACAGTGACAATAAGTGGTTTTGATATCAAGGTATAAATTTAGTCTTTAGTAATCTTATAAGAAGCTTATTTCTACGACCTTATTGTGGTTGCCTTCCTTAGAAGATTTAGTGCTACAGTGAAGGAAAGGCACCAAGGAGGAAAGAGAGCTCACAAGAAGTGTCTTCAGATTATTTGGTTCAGATTTGTTTATTAAAAAGTAAGAAAAAGGCAAATCTTAGTGCTACATTAATGTGTTGTACAAAATCCTTTTTAGAAACCAAATATTAAAAGGAAAAATACCTGGCAATATTAAGATACTCTAGAATACAATTATAAAAATGCAGCCTACCCTGACTTTATTTGCCAGAAGAGAAATAATAATCTTGGCAATGCTCACATTTAGTATTATTCAGGGATGCTTAAAGTGATCTGTTAATCAGTAAGATGTTAATGATATGATTTTGAAGAAGGCTATAGCTTATGATACTCAGAAGGCACCTTACTAACCACTGTTGGTAATTTCAATTCCATTCCTTCAAAAATTAGTTGCTTCATTATTTTAATTCAATTATTTAGAAAACACTTTTAACTGCTCATAAAAAAAAAATTGCCTTCTTGAGGCTTTCACCTGTGAATCCCACATATTGAAACTTACAATATCAAGATATTGTCAGTTGATGCTGTAGCACATTTACAGTATAAAAGGAGAAAAATGGTTCCTCCAAGGAGAAAAATATTGCCAGTTTTAGTACATTTACAATCTTTCTGAAGAGTGTATTTACTCTTAGTATACTTTACCATGAAAACAGTACATTTCATCAGACAATTGATGGATAGTCATAATGTATCCCTAGAAATTCATTTTTCTAAGTCTCTGAATTTTTCTGGTAAAGCCCCCAGTAATTCTAAATTTTTATCTTTAACCTTGCTCTGGGTGAATACTCAGTTTCTTCTTGATCATATTTCTTATGAGTAAAAATATCTGAATTTATTTTGTTTCAAGATCACTGGGAGGTAAGAATATTCTGCCTATCAGTGTTGAGAGATCATAGCCATGTGAGAGCCACTTGCTTTTAGCACTAGTAAAGGTAGGCTGAAACAATTGTATGCAAGAGTTGAGGCTTGAATAAAAAATAAGTAATAAAAGAAAATGAAGTGCAAACCCAGCCAGCCAAACAAACAACAAAAAGACGCTGAACTGGAATGGCCTCAGGTAGGAAGGAACTGAGTTCAATTCTCAACGGTAATTCAATGTAGAAGCAATGTCATTGAGAAAAGCTGCAAAGAGGCCTGAAAATTATCTGCCACACTGAGACATGCTTTCTTAAAATGGCTGATCTCTTGTAGATCATTAAGCTCTCTCAGGAAAGCTGCTTAATGTTATAAATTGATTCTCTTAAGAAACTGTGAGGACAGAAGACACATTTGAAAAGAGTTAAGAATTAAACAAAGAGGCAATTGAGGGATTTGTGATCGTGTTTCCAGCAGCAGTTTTACTCCCTGTTTATTAGCTCCTTGCTGTGCTGGGGGCACCCATTGAGGGATGCAGCAAATTTTAATTTGGGGGGTTTTTTTGTTTATTTGGCTTTTTTTTCCTGTCCATAGTCTTAGCTGCCTGATGTCAGTTGGAGCAGGTTGTTCAAATATAACACATATTAAAAATACTTTCAACAGACTGTTAAGATATGACAGGTTTTGTCTGGGCAGCAGTGAATAGTCAGAGCATTGGCTATTTCTGGTGTCCCTCAGCTCCATAGTTCTGTGCTCTTTAGTGGCTGCTGTACTATCTAAGGGTTTACCATAAGAGTTCTCACTTGAATAATGCGATAAGAGCTCTGAATGCAGGAGATGTTTATGCAAAGGGCAAGCCTCACGCAGCAAGAAATCCCAGTTATCCCTTTAGCCTGTGCTGTCAGCCAGCCATATCTCTGCCAAGGCATACCGCAGGAAAAGGACATACCTTACTCAGTTACATGTTTCATGATTATTGTGGGGCACTTCCAGCATTACTGTCCTGTGTCCCCTCAGGAATATACTTATTAGACAGTTTTAGAATTAGCTTTTCCCATGGCCTTTCTGTGGGACCCCTTTGGAGCCTATATGCCTCGTCCATCTCCAAGAAATAAGATGAGATTCCGCTTTTTGAAGTCCTACAGGTATCTCCTCTGGTGGCTTACGGTACAATTGACAATGGTAATAGTTGCAACTGTGGAGTTTTTTATTCTGTATAAAAAAATTGGAAATGGCTTGTATTAATTATGACTCTCAAATTCGTAAAGGTTTTTCTGAACATAGTATACCCGAAAAAAAGGTATCGTTTCTGTATAAGAAAAAGTACTGTGAACAAGTGATCATGGAAGTGTATTGAAGTGCACTTTTCAAGTAAATGATAACTTTGAATATCTTTGGCACACCAAGTTGGGGGAAAAGGTAGAATTAGGTTTTTTATCAGTGTTCTTAGGAAAATATTAATTCTAAGTATTCTAAGGACTTATTATAAGTTAGCATATTTAGTTAAAATACGACACACTGATATAGAATACCAAACCTGAATTAGTATTTATATTTGTGAGGCTTTTGCCAGAAAATCATATTTGTTGATTATTTTTATGTTAAACATTTTTGAAAGTAAGTATAGAAAATGAGAAAAACAGACAAATTGTATTTTTTCCTAGAATAAATAGAATAGCAGTAGCAATGCTTGATTTCCATTATTTGTCACATTACTTCTGGCAATTGTACCAATATTTGTTCTTCAACTTCCTTACATTTATTTAGAACAGATTCATGTATATTTTCAGGTAAAAATTCTTACAATCCACCCATTTGTATATAATTAATTGAAAAACATACCACATATCATCTTAATAATAAATTTTTAATCAATGCAACATTCAATTTTATTTGCACAAATGTACAATACAAAATGCCTCAGAGGATAAACGCTTTATGTGAGATTACTGATAGCAAACACTGCATAGGTGAACATTGTTAAAAATAACTGGCTAGATACTGTCCAACTTCTCTCAGTATTTTCTTTTGTAAAAATTAGTCTGTTCATACAGAGGGAGCTAGGTTTATGACAAAAGGAATAATAACAGTTAAAGCTATTAGAATAGAAAATAAAAAGATAGAATCCATTCAAAATTGGATCATGGAGTTCAATTGAGATTCCATTAAGAAATCTTATTGTAAGGGGTTTTTTTGCTTAAATTAAGCTGCTTCTGTTTCTTTTACAAATTTATATCAATATAGCTATATCTGTTTTTATATCTATCTATCTATCTATATTTATCTATTTATCTCAATACTTTATAGGCAAAAATAAACATGTTTCATGTAACATGTTAATATAGGATCTGAATATTTTTGTTATTATACGCATACTGCCCATTTTTCAATTTTTCAATGAAGCAAAGTGAAAATATTAGCAGTTGATTAAACTCAAAAAACAAGGAACCTTTATTGAAAGTCCAGAGGTGTGAATGAATTTTGTGTTACCCTAGAGTGTTACATGTTTGTTTTTCAGGAGCTTTTAAGAACAAGACAGAGGTTGAAGATAATTTTTAAAAAAAGCAAACTTGTAGTTGTATTACTGAATTTGAGATGTATTCTTTGCCACTGTTTAATTTAACTGTAAGTCTCTAAGAGGAGAAATAAAAAATCCTTAATATTTAATATATATTGCTGAGTCACTGCCATGGCTCCATTCACACTGTAGGTTATATTTAGAAGTCTACTACAAAATTTTATGGTACTCAGTGACTATGTAATTTAATAACCTTGTTTACGTCAACTGACAGTTCTGCTCACGTTACTCAGCCATTTGATGTCAAGGGATTTTGGTTTCTAAAACTGTGTATCTGATAGTGCGGTCCATGCATTCCATGATGAACATTGTTCAGCAAACCATTTAAATTGTGAAGTTTGCCATAAGTTTAAATTTTATTTTCTTACATTTTGGGAAAAAACAGAATGTTTCTTTTGCGAGATACTAATAATCTATTGATTAAATGGACCATAATGTTTTAATTTACATACTTAATTTCTGGGAGATTCTGTGGTACACTGATCCCCCTTACAGGCAAATTAAGAATGCTGCCTTATAACAAAATAGTGAATTGAGTTTCTCTGCTCATCAGGAAATGCTATCAGAAGGTAACAGAAGACCCAGGCTGATACAAGTTTTCCCAGAGTAGGGCAAAAATATGCCTTGAAACAATGCAATTTTTCTAGGAAAAGATGGAATGCAATGCAGTCACTTAGAGCTCTTTTACTCCACCTGGCCCATCAAATAACCCATGTCTGAAAACTTCAGCAAATTGAACTGAACAAAAACAAAGAAGTAGACTAAAAGAGCTGGTAGATACACTCATGATTCACTCTGCACTAGAAATGCAAGTATAGCACTAGATGTAGAACCAAAGCCCGGAGTGGGTACTTCACAGAGAGGAGACTCAGGAGACGGCCAAAACATTTCACGATTTACATAACTTGCAGTCTGGGGAAGGAGGGTTGTTAAGTTTTTTAGGGATGCATACCACTCTGTTCTTGGGCAGATGAACATTCTTCTACTCCAATACAAAAAAGTGTGTACATCTTTATTTTATTCCCAGAACACACAGATAAGTTCACCTCTTTTCCTTTTTGTTTCCCCTCTCCCCTCTTTTTTTTTCCTTAAAGCCTTGAGTCTCTCTAAATTGAAGCACGCCTCCCTTACTGAAATGCAAATAGGGATACAGTTTTCATGCTGCTTTTAGATTTGTTCAGACAAATAGCACTAGATGTGATTGTCAAAACTATATCCTAGTAGCAGCACAGTTATGTTTTAGAGCCTCCTGAAACCTCCGAAGAATTAATAGAGATAGAAGCTTCAGAAGCCTTTTTCATGATCTCTAAATCCTGTCACACATTGATGAAGAACTAAATCACGAATCAAAATTGCCTGCACATAACTGAGATGTATGAATAAGAATATGTTACATGACACTCAGTCCTGCTAGATACTAAACACATCTCCCACTGACCTAGTGACAGGTCCTCAGGACTACTTAAAAGATTCTCCAGAGGCATTAGAATCTGCATGGTTGGTCATGAAGTTTTTTTCCACCATATGTGAGTTATTTCACCATTTGTGAAAAGTACAGTGAATAAAACTGCAGAGTAAAACCTTTTTGCGGAGACAATTTTGTAGGGATGGTAAGCTCCAAAGTAAAATGGGTGTTATGGAGAAATGGCATGATCAATAGTATGTATTAAATTGAATAATCAAATCATTAGTAAGTTTGCTAAATTACTGCATTGTCAGAACTACATCTTCATTCAATTAGCTGTGGAGATACACTTCATGAAACAGTAATCATGACACTTGTACCTTCATCTGGAAAAGAAAGAGGGCTTCTTTTTTGGGTGATGTGATTTTCTTTTGTTCTGCTTTCTTTCTATTTTTCTTCATTGGCTGCCATCTGGCATAGTTCCCAGGACGACTAGAGGAACAGTCATGAGGCTGAAGCTACTGCCAGCACCACTTCTGTAGCTGGCTGCTCATGGCATTTGTACATAAGAAGGCAGATTCCCTCCTGCCAGATAATTGTACTCCAAGCCACTAAACTCTTGGGAACTGGGCTGAAAAGTGGTATACCTCTCTTAAACAGCAACTTTCAGGAATCCCTTCTCTAAGGGGATTTCTTAATTATGTCAAAGCTGTCTTAGTGAGAAGAGTGTAATATTAGAACATTTTGTTATTACAAGCTTGGTGATGAAATGGAAATAGAAACTAGATTAATGTTTATTATTTTATTTATTAGACATTACAATCCCAGCTCACTGGAAATATTTTGGTTCTATTTGACCAGCCATTCAAGATTTTCTGGGAAATAAATTATTTGAATGCATAAGTGTGAACTTTTCTAGCGAACATGATGAATCACACATTTGATTTCATATTTAGCTTTTCATATTCTGTAATTCATAGAATGCCCTGTCATCATTAAAGGGATGTTTTGAACCTCACTCAGACTTATTTTAGACAAATTTATGTTCCAAAATATCATCTACCCAATTCAGATATTTGGCAATGTTGACTTGAAGTCTTGAGAAAAGTGGCAAAATAGCAAGGCACATTGCAAGTCAGATTAAGTACAATAAGAGAGCAGGTGCAAGTGAATCACACAACTCTGTGTTGCTGCAGACTTACCTCCTTGTCAAAACTGCCTCCAGAGTCCCTGATAGTGAGTAGTGCCTCGATATCATTTCCTAACAGCTCAAAAAGTCAAGCTCCAGTCCTTAGATCTCAAAAGGCAAGAAAAAAATGCAGAGAAGTAACATGTTTATAAGCTTCAACTTTTGATTAATATTTTTTGACATAGCTAATCATCATCCAGATAGGTTAAGTGAATCAATCACAGTGGGACAGGTTGCGTATGTCAGTATTTCTTATTGCTGCTTTGGGTCAGTGTTACCTGAGGGCCTATTCAGTGGATTTTGTGGTTCTTGCTGCAGCCTCAGAAGTGATTTAATTAGTGTGAAATAAATAGAAGACAGAAGTAAATCTACAGGTATTTTATTAACAGGTTTTTTTCAAATTTATGCTTAAGTATGTTCTGACAGCCATAGCCAGATCTTCTATGAGTAACCACAGAAAACATTCCTTCATACACAGTGAGGTAAATGATGATGACCAGTGTTGCTACAGTATGGCTGTAAATGGCTCGGTTTTGCTTTTTGTGGCTAAAACGTCCCTACACAAAGCCAGCCTTTGAGATGGGGCTATGTACAGACACTAGCATGTCTTGGAATGCAATAAAAGATTGCACTAACCATAAACACCAGGAAATACTCAGTTTGATTTACAAATTGTAGGTGTCCATGAATATTTATGTAAATGCCATAAGGATCTGGCTTGTAATTCCCTGATATATCGCAAATTCTTGGAGCACTATAAATAGACCTATCATTCAATCTGATACCAAATACATCAGGAACAAGCTGACGCAAGTTCAGCATGTAACATGTCCAAGTGTTGTAATTAATTTCTAGATACCTCATTAAATAAAAAAAGTAGTATAAGGGTAACATATTAATGTTTATTTTATGGCATTCTAGAATTTGCTTTTTTGCACTGTGGATCTGAATAGATTCTTTTTTAATGGAAAATTGACATTTCCTACTGGAGCTAGTAAATCAAATTTATTTCTGTGCCCTAGAAACCTGATAATCTCCAGGTCATTTTTTTTGTTTCAGTTTTCTCTGTGAGATGAATTTGTCAGTGTTAATTAAAAACTTCTCTAATATGATGAAGGGTAATTCAATGCTCTAAAGCACCTTTCTTCATGGGGCAATAAAGGAAAATAAGAATGAAAAAAAGATGCTCCTGCCCGCCTAGAGGGATCTGGCACAAATACCAGTCTGGTGCCCTTAGCAGTACGGACAGCTATACTTCAGCATATGGGTGGTCCACGCAAGCTAATCCAGCTCTTGGTCTCTGCCAGCAGTCAACAGCAAATACTTGAATGGGAAGAGTAAGAAACTTGGTGGTTTCAGTATAATCTTCCTTGAGAAATAATCTCCTCAATATCTTCAGTGATTCCCTGTGTATGTGTATGCCAGAACTCTCATTACTGTGTGTATTACTTAGCCTAGAAAGTTTGAGTATTTTACTTATTCACAATAACTGTTGATCATTGTTAAAAAAAAAAAAAAGCTATTTTGCTGTGTATTTTGACACCCACTTCCACAGGTTGACCCTATGCAATGTACAAGATTTTCTTCATCCTGCTGTCTAATTTTCCTTATCATAGAAGTATTGTGACTCAAGGATTTGTTGTTTTATATATTTTTAGGCCACTCTTTCATCAGCTTTCTAACTGATCTTTTCAGAGGGAAAAATTTTGTGTCCATACAATTCATGTTGCCCATCTCTTAACACCTCTTCCTATCAAAATGCACTTTCCAATGCAAAATGACCAGAAGCAAACACAGAGCCTCTGATGAGGACAAACAGTCTAGAATTATAATATTACTGTTTTCATGGGAAAAAAATCAATTAAAATCAATTATGAAACTTCTATTATTCCCCTCTATCTTATATCTGATATAGAGTAACAGACTTGCTGATTAACTGGTTTTAAGTGGTAAGCAATAATCTCCCATTCCTGGTGGTATCTGTACTGGCCAGGCTAGATACTCTGTGTTCTTAACCCTCTTGGGTACTCTTCCATTACTGTGTACTGTTTTCTTAATCTCTCCTCATTCTCTTTCCTCAGAGAAGTTTACAAGGATACAGTATTGTGTAAAGGCAACAAGGATCATTTCAGTAGGTAGAATTTAAATCTCACAGCATTTTTAGAAGAACAAAACAACCCAAGCTTGTAGCAAAGAGTTTTACACAATTTTCTATGGGAAGAACATTTTTATTTTAAGATAAGGAAATATAAAATCTTTTTCAGGTTTTCCTTTTTTATAGTATCTCTTCCTCAGGATTTCTGACTTGTTAGAAGCTTAGGAAGTCCTTCGGGAAATATGTTATGATGCATGAAGCTGAAGACATGTGGGGTTTTAGCAGTAGGAGGAGACAGGTATTCCCCATCAACATACCCATACAGTTGATCATTATATACATGTGTACTATATAAACAGTCTGCACACATACAAACACACGTGTGTGGGTGTATCTTACACTGAAGTGTATAAATGATCAGAAGCTTTCCAGGAAGAAGCTGAATGCACAGCACTGACTTTAATGTTTATCCACACGAACATGGTTTTCCTTTATTTGTTTTACATTTGCAACATTTCCAGTCAATACTTGGCTCTTCAGAGACTTAGCTTTCACACGCTTTGGTACAAATTTCTGTTGGAGTTGTAAAAGTAAATGACACAGTTGAACAAACACTGGGATCAGATAAACTCTTCTTAACACTAGCTGAAATTGTTTACCTAGCAAAGAAACCTGAAATGGAAAAAACTCCAAACTATTTAAAAGGGATATAATTGTCTTCAGGTGCGAGATGGGAGGCCTCACTTTTTTTTTTTTTTTTTTTTTTATTTTTTGTGTAGGTGAAAAAAA
>VXBQ01017091.1:10967-64168 GCA_013400175.1 Phainopepla nitens | reverse complement strand
TTTCTGCAAATCTGACATCTCTAAAAATGTCTTTCATTGATTAAGAACTTAGAACATTAATATATTTGAACTCTGACTTATTTTGGCACTACAGGTTTAATTATCAGTATCTACATATTTGAAAACCTTCATTCATATCTTAGAAGGGCAGAACTTAGCCTGTTTTATCTTGAAAACAAAACCAATCCAATATCCTTACTACTTTAGAAGTTAAGAACTGATATTTACCTACTGAGCTGTATTTCAGAAATTTTTGGTCATTCCTATTAAGGTTGTGAATGAGTAGACCTGAAGATACATTGCATTCCTGTGACCTCAGCTTCTCCCCTGAGACCTCTGAGCCTCCAGTGATGTGTAGCCTGCCACATGTCTGTGTCAGGCAATTTAGCCACAAATCTTACATGCTGGGACTGGGCACGCAGAGAGTCTGTATTAAAAAACCCCATGCATATCCTCAGACAAGAGGACATGAACCTTTCATGAACTGCAAAGCTGAGAAATGTGGTCATGCTTCTAATAGTCATAGTTTTCAAATGAGCTTTCCTCAGTTACTTTAGTTAAAATAATACTTTTCAGTTACTCTAGGTAGTTGAAGATTTATTAATTATTAGAGAAGTTTTTGAGTCTTTACTTTCCTTAGATGCCTGAGAAAAAACATTGCCAGAATTAGTGGTTGCTATAAGTGGTTCTGTGTAAACTTTTTCAGAATAAAGATTTCTGCACAGAGCTTTCCCTAAAATTAAAACTTTTTTGAACCACCTGGCCAAGGGTCATAAAGAAAGGGGAAAGCTGCTAGAAGGAAAACACTGTGCTGATGCAAACCAGGAGAACTTCCAATGCATTGTTTGGAGGACTTTGGAGAAAAGAGATGGGATAACTAAGCTCCAAATATTCATAACATTATTAAATTTATCAACACTGTTATATACAATTTAAAATAAACATTGAAGAAATCCTAGTTTTTCTCCTGGAGTCAGTGCAATATGTATTAGATTGAGAACTTTCTAGGCAAAGCAGCTTACTAGCTCATCCTTGTCTTTGTAAAAATGTCATCCTAATTGAGAAAGGTTTTAGATGCCAAGATTTTTTTTGTAAGTTGCAAAAGGCAAAAGTGAATAATTTGTGTTCTTGTCCAAAGTAATAGAACACAATGGATAGAAGCAGAAGGAAAAGAAATCTCTGCCAGTTTCTCTCTTCTTAAATGTCACTTTATCTGGATGATGATCAGCTGGATTGAATTTGCAAGACTGACTTTATTTGCACTTAAAAATTTGCTTAAACAGCAAAAATAAATTATTCCAGAGACAATAATGTGCATCTTGCTGTGATTTGTAAACCTGACAGTGTATTTTGAATGGTAGCTCAAATTAAATTATAAGTTATGAGATATGTGTGTATGAGCATATAAATTAAAAGAATATATTATTACAGCAAACATTTAATATCAGTAGTTGGCTTTAGCGATGTTTGCAACATAAAGTACAAAACAGTTTTCTGAATTTTTAATATAGTAAATTATTATAAAAGAAAAAAATTTCACTGTTACATTTGCAGATTAAATTTCTCTGGAATTTTCTATAAATGAGTCTTTATGTAAGATTTCTGATAGTCTTAGATTTTTTTTTCCCTGTACTTTCATAAGTAATCTCAGGTGATAAATAAAAAAATTCAGAAGTGTCTTTTCACCTCAGTCTGTTTTGTTTTTCAACCCACCCTTAGACATGTAATAGAAACCAAACAAACCACCCTTCAAAGTTACATGTAAAATGCTGACAATTGTTTACAACAGCTGACTCTAGTTTTTGTAGGTTTTGTGCAAACACACTGAAATACAGCCCATATGGTCTTAACCAATAGTGAACACATTCTGTTAGACATGCTGCATAAATTATGTTGTTTCAAATAAGAACTGCTGCAATTTAGATTTCTTCTCTGCGTATTCGTGGAAAAGAGCTTCATGGAAGCAATGTTCAGATATATACAAGACAAGGAAGTGAACCAAGATAGCCATGGCTTCACTAAGGACAAAAAGGGCCTGACCAACCTCTGGGCTCTCCTGTGATGGAGTGACTGCAATGCTCAAATAGGGAAGACCAACTGGTGTAATCTACCTGGGCTTCTGAAAGCTTTAAACACAGTTCCACATGGAATCATAAACTCCAAACTGGAGATTTGGAGTTGGATTTCAAGGGTAAACCAAGGAAAGGGTGAGATGGATGCATCCAGTGAGTTGCAGTCAATGGCTCTATGCCCAGGTGGAAGCCAGTGATGAGTGGTGTCCCTCAGGGCTGTCTTGAGACTTAGGCCCTTCAGTGTCTTTATCAGTGACAGAGGCAGTGGGACCAAGTGCACCCTCAGCACATTTGCAGGTGACAGGAAGCTGAGCAGTGCAGGTGACACTACAGAAAGATGGGATGCCATCCATGGGCACCTGGACAAACTTGAGAACTTGGACCATGAGAAGCTAAGGATGTTAAAAAAGTCCAAGTGCAAGGTGCTGCACCACAGTGAGAGTAGTCCCAGACATGAGTAGAGAACCAGGATGAGAACTTATTGAGAGTGGTCCTGCTAAGAAGGACTTGAGAGTTCTCAGCTGAAAAACTGGACATGACCCAGCAATGTACCCTTGCAGCCTGGAAAGCCAAACGTGTCCTGGGCTGCATCCAGAGCAGTGTGGGCAGCAGGGCCAGTGAAGGGATTCTGCTCCTCTGCTCTGCTCTGGTGAGACCCCACCTGCAGTGCTGCATTCAGCTCTGGGGTCCCAGCACAGGAAGGACCTGTTGGAGCATGTCTGGAGGAGGCCACAGAGATAATGAGCAGGCTGGAGTTCCTTTTCTATGAAGAGAGGCTGAAAGTGTTGGGGTTGTTAAGCCTGGAGAGGAGAAGGCTCCAGGAAGACTACATTTCAGCCTCCCAATAGTTAAAGAGACTTAGAAAAAAGAGGGAGAACAGCTTTTTGCAGGGACAGATAGTGAGAGAACTAGGAAAAATGGTTGTAAGATAAAAAAAAGGAGTTAGAGTAGATATTAGGGAGAAATTATTTATTCAGACGGTAGTGAGGCACTGGAACAGATTGCTCAGAGAAGTTTTGAATGCCCTTTTCCTCTCTTTGTTCATGGCCAGGTTTGATGGGACTCTGAGTAGCCTGGTTCAGTGGAAGGTGTCCCTGCCAATGGCAGAAGGGTTGGAATTAGGTGGTATTCAAGATCTCTTCTAACCCAAGCTATTCTGTTTTTCTATTATTTTTTTTCATCCTTTTTAAGGAAATATGTCATAAAGTTGATGAACACCATTTAATTAAAAAAAAACACCCTAAATAAAGAAAGAGGAAGATTTGATAACTTTCATCATATTTTAGTTAGAGATTCTCTCTTTCTGCATTTAACATAGCAGCATATAGCTAGAAGGAAGTTAGCTGGATTGAATTCAATGTTAAAAATAGAGATAGCTTTTCTAATCAAGTACTGAAGGAGACCATCAAGAAAAAACAATAGATTGATTTGCTGTATTAGAAGGCCACCCTTAGAGTATGTAAAAGTAAAACACTAGCTAGGTATCAAGTAAAACTGTAGTAGTCTCAGAATTGCTGTCCTACAGGAAGTATTTTGAGGTCTACATGTAAATATTCCTCTGTGGATATCCATATAATAGCTAAGCTGTGACGTGTGATGACACACAAAGTATGTCTTACTCATAAAAGGGTAAAGGGGAAACATGCACATTCTCCATGGCAATGCACTGGCAATGCTGTAATGCACTGGGAATGCACTGAAATGCTTGCATCCAATTTAGGCAATTTGTATTTCCACAAGAACATGAAGTTTCCGGCTACTCTCATATCTGGTGGAATTTACAGTCAGTATTGCTGAGGGTTTCTTTGGGATTTATATTGAAACATGGTTTTCTTGTGCCTGGTACGTTGTTTAATAAGGGGAAATTCAAACATACGAGTATAGAATAAGGAGTTCAGATAGATCTCACAAATTACTCCTAAACTGAGAAGAAATTTAGAGTAAATTAATATCAGAACATACTGCATATCTCCATCCAGATGCCTGAATATTCAGAAGTAGGTCTTACATGAGTTTTCAGTGGTAGGCATAGCTGCTGTTTTGATGACTGCTTTTCCTCTTCTGGGAAGAAAGTGGGGAAGAGGTCAGAAGTGCAGCTTTTTATTAAATATGGATTGGGGCAGTGGTGTCTTCTCTCACACAATCTAAATATGATGTGAGGCCAAATATGGAAATATATCAAGTTTACATTTCTATAAAAGGAAAAAAATTCATCCTATCTACGTTCAGTTCAACTGCTACAAGTAAGAGAGTAGAGAGGCAAAAAATCTTCAATCCCCATGTTATATAAACTCATAGGTTTTATTATGGTACCATAGAATTTATAAAGTACCTATTTAATCACCCAAAACCTAGGTTTCTAACATAAAATAGTCAGGAAGTCATAGTCCACCAAAGGATAGACAGACAGCTGAGAGGAGCAGTTCTGTTTGTCTTAAAATAGATGTCTGAATCATGGAAACAGACCATCCCAGCAAGTGCCTATCAGAGCTGTCTGTAGCAGGAGCCTAGGTGACCAGTTTAAATGAGCAGCCAGTCCTCTGGCAGCTTAAGGCTAGTGAGAAAACTCCGTTCTTAGTGTGCCTTGTTTAACTCTCAGTGAATAATTCATGACAAGTAATGTAATCTCAATGTAACCTTCATTTGTTCTCATAGAAGCTCTCCAGTAACTTGCAACTTTTTTAAATGCATACTTTTTTTCCTTTAATTACAGTTTTGAGATGGACAGTTTTGTGTTAAAAGTCTAATACATTCTGTACTTTTGACTGTTCATAAAAAAAGTTGTTGTCTTTTTTTTCCCTTTTTTCACCTCATACAAGCCAGTTTAAATCTTTGGAGTTTTCCATGCCTCAAAAACAAACAGAAGTGAAACATGACTGGCAAATTTTATACAAACTCAAGTGGATTTTTTGAAACACGAGTGTCATAAAGGCATACTTTCTCTTCAAGAAAGGCTTAGTAACCTAATGAATAATTTAGATTTAATTTTAGTTCCTGACATTTTTCTGAAGGATTTAGAAGTATGATGATGTCATTTTGCCAAACAAGAGTATTATCCATGTCTGACTCATTCAGGTCATGGTCTCATACCTGTGGATTCCAAGTTTCCAGTGAAGGACATGGAGAAATCCACTCTACTGTTTTGTAGAGAACACTTCTGTTATACTAATGTAGTTACCTCACCTCAGATTTTCTTTCAGGATGACTTTCTTACAGGAAAAGTTGATTGTTTTCAAAAAGACAAAAGGTTACACAAACATTCACTTTAGAGTATGCGTGGCTGGGGTGGGCAAACTTTCTGTTAATGTTTGATTTTTGTTCTAGAGAAGACAAAATTGGAAAAAAAAAAAGGGGGCCTTACTATATAAGACTAGCAAACATACTTAAAATTTAAATATAAATTTTCAGGTTTTACATACAAGTTTTGTTTGCTTGAAAGGGTGGTCTGTGTGTACTTTTGAAATACATGCATATTCTTGGAATGGTGGTATTCCTAACAGTCTTCCGACCTTCTGTTGTTAATGTCACAATATTCCATTCTTCTGAATAAGATGATTATGAAAGAGGGCCCATCTTACAAAACATAATGGTTCTCAGATAGTAAGCCTGACAGTAGACAGTAGCTTTATCTAGGATCAGCCCTAATTATGAAATCTTTGTAAAAGGAATACAATTATTTCTTGTCTTTTGTAGCAGCCACTGCTCCATTTGAAAAAACATAAAAAGAAAAAAAATGTTAGTCTACTCTTTTTTTTTCAGCCTAAAAAGCTGGCATATTACTCTTGGAAATGGTAGCTGCTGCTTAACTCCCTACTGAGTTGAATCTGAGCCACAAATGTTTATTTTTTAAGCAACTATTTAGCTAAGAAATCATAGTCCAAGTTTGTGTGGAACAAATAGTTCAAAAACAGAAGGTCTGATGGAAACATTCATAGATTTTTCCTTTAATCTTGTAATTAGAGCTGTATTACTGCACTAAGCCCATTTAGATGTGACAAAAAGATTATGGTTTTAAAATGCAACCCATATTTTTTATATGTCTATGTGTTCATACATGTTACACCCATGGTTCAGTCTGGTGGTGCTTTTTTATGTTTATTTTTAAAAAAAGAGAAGAACAGCCTGGCACACTAGGCAGCCTTAGCTCAGCTGAAGTCCAAAGTCTTCCAGTAGGGTAGTATTTAATTTTAGGCTATTTGCTGGTATACAGTGTTAATCCAACATTAGCAGACATCATTTATTCAAACCTTAATGGCAGACAAAATCACAGCCCACAGTACAGTTGATGGTACTGTTTGCCTAGAATATTATATTTCTCAGAAAAAAAAGTATTCTCCTACTCCTAAAAATTAGGTCTTTTCTGTTTGTTTTTGAATCTCTAGCAATGAAGCTTTGCAAAGGTTTTGTTTTTATTTCTGCAATGGAATCTGTGCAGATCAGCAATGGTCAGTTAGTACTGAGGTTGCTAACCTCTAATTGCATTACTGATTAAATCAAAGTAAGACTAGGCAGGAATAAAGGCAGAAGGACACGTTTTCAGCCGGACATACATCAAGAACCTGACTTTGCTACATAAGGGAGCAAGGCACTTTAAGGCCTTTCTGTGACTTATACTTCCTTTACTGCTCATGATACAGCTCAGGCAGCAGCAGCTGGCAGCTTCAAAGGAAACTGAGACAAGACATTGTATTAGAATTGAGTATTCTTGAGAAGACCCTCTCTGCCATGTGGTCTATGAAGAGTTTTGCACATTTGATTTCTGCATAAGGCCTTTGTGGAACACATAGTAACTTTGTTTACACTTCAAGAACCTAGCTAATAAACCGTATTTATTTATAAGTTGGGTAGCTCAATCCAGGCAGCTAGATGTAAGTGGATAGAGATAGGAAACACCAGTGACATACATTACATTTCTGCTGTGCCCTTTGGTCTGCCTTTTTTTCATTCTTACAAATTCTATGCTCAAGTTATCATTGCATCTTTTATTTCTCTTACTTATGCAGTTATGTCTAACTTTTTCCTCTTTACTGAAGAACTCCAGTCAAAAGTGACTATGCTGTTACCTAGACATGAATGGCAGAGTTTATTTTTCTGTAGTTCTTATCCTACAAAAAATGTTTTTAAAATAACTTGCTATGTTGAGCAGCTGCAAAATCTGCAGCTGGGTCAGAAATTTGTTTCTCCAATTCTCTTGACTTTATACACATTTTTGAAAAATACATTTCTTGAACTTACACCTGAATTACTAGTTCTTAGACCCACTCATGCAGATAATATAAGAATATTTTGTTAATCTTTTCTGTCCTCCAGCTTGTTGTGCAGTACAGGACAATAAGAGGATAATGTAGTTCTGTGGATGAGCTAGAATGAACTGCACAACTTCAGAGTTTCACAAAACTAATTGCTGTGGGGCTTAGATTGTGAAAAAATGTTTCCTACAGGGGAATGTGTGCTCCAGCAGACTGGAAGGGTTGATTTCAAGCTTAAATGCATATTTTTTTATTTATTTAAAACTATACTTCATATAAATGTGGAAACTGCAAAATATAGATGAAGAAAGCAAAGATACAAACTGTCAACAAGACCAGATGAAACAGTAACTAAGAGATAACAGGGATAGTCCTGAGTGAATGAGCCTAGCTCCAAGTTTTAAAAGATATTTTAGTTATCCTACTTGAAAAAAAAATCCAGGGTGAAACTAAGATTGCATATCAGAAGGCAGCAGATTGTTCTATAGCTTTCATTTGATCATGTGTGTTCCGAATGCCACACTTAAGAGACCAATTATTATTTATGTCTGAAGGCTTGAGGTTGCGAATCCATTTCTTCAGCTTGCATAGAGCAGCAATAATAACGTGGCGCCTATTGCATGGCTTTTTTTCATCCGTTTGATGTCCAGGTGCTTCTCCAACAGCATTATGTGCGTTATCTCTGTTTTACAAACTAGAAAGACGAACCTCAGAATGTTTTAGCAAGTTTTCCATAATCCCAAGAAAGAGACGCTCCCAAGCATGGAACAGAATGGTCAGTTCTGTACCTCATTCCCTAAGCCGTGCTTTTGGCAACTCATTTTAATATTCAATTCTTTGCACTGTAGCACTGGTTTGATTCAATTAGTTGCTAATTTGAAGATGAGTAACTAAGATTAAACCATGCTCAAAGTGGACTTAATCCAGCAGAATTTTCATTTAATGATATATTATTTCTGCATCTTTTTTCCTTAGACCTTTTAACTATACAGGTAAAACCTCAGCTGATAGTACATGCAAATAAAAAATATTGTTGCTTTTTTTGGATACTTTTATTATTAATGTATTTAGTAGTACTGAATGTCTCTGTCTTTTAGTATTTTTATTAATTTTAAATATTTTCTTCATTATTGTTATTATACAATCAACACTCTCCTTAAATGTGGTGGCATCCCAAAAAGACTTCTCTTCCAAAGCCTTTTTCCTGCCACAGTAAAAAAATAAAAGTATTCCAAAAAGGAGAAAAATATGGGTTTGTTATGGTATTTTTTAAAGTTACAGGATTACAACAGATCCGCTACTTAAATATTGTTCTTTTCTCTATTTATTCTCTTAATTTTCCTTAGTTGTTTGCTCCTCTTAATTCCTCAAATTGTGAGAAACTCAGAATTTTTATTATTTGACTCCATGCCAAAAAGAAAATAAATGCTACATTATCGTCTATGAGTACAGTGGACTAGTATGCTCCTAGCTTTATGTAAAACTTAGACAAATCTGCCTTTGATGTTGATTGTGGCACAACAAATTTTATGTATGAATTAGAAGCTATTGTTAATTTGAAGCCAAAGTTGTTCTAGTGGGTTCTCTAGAAACCTCTGTAGAAAAAGATTGACTTTTCTCATAATGGATATTAAGAGGCACCTTTGTTTTAGCTTTGACAAAATCAACTGATGAATTTCAGATAAAACTTACTTTTCCTAGAGGTCTGTGAGCTCTCCTTCCTACTGGTAGACTCCCTTTTTTGTGGGAAGCTTATGATTCTAAAGTTGCTTCCTGAAAACAGTCTCTGATTTGGCTGCTTGAAGTATGGGTGCTTAGCATATATTTCATAATAGTTGAAGTTAATAGGCACTTGGAGAACAGGAGCTTATTTCTAAAGAAAGCAGGTTCACAGTAGGTGTTAGTATTTGGTTAATGAGATAGAGAACTGTGACCCCATGAGAACTCTTTTTCTGAATTGCTGTTGAAAAACAGTGGCTCAAATATTTGAGTACCTGCAACTAGAGTGTATTTATATTGTATAGTAGTGCTTAGTATCCAAACATTTTAATATGTTTAGTTATATTTCTAGTAACTACAAGTAAGAGGCAGCATCTTGTCTGATACCCTATTGAAAACAGACCATCCTGAAATATTTACTTTGTGGCAAAGCAGAAATAGCCTTTGTATATTCCATTTCAGTATAGTATTGAAAAAAATTAGTCAAAAGCTCTGTTTTGCTCAATTTTGTTTTCCTACATAAAATTGGAATAATATTTATTTTTATGAATAATAAATAATCAGGAAAACTAAAAAAAAAAACAAAACAGCATTTAAATGGCCAGTTATTCTGTAACAGCCAAGAATCTCTATTTTATTGGATTTTTTTTCCACAACCTGTTCCATCTGTTAAAGGAATAAAAAAGTTTTACAACACAGTGCCTGATTTATGTGGACTTCTATAGACGTGTGACCTGCACAGTGACACACCCAACTGTTACTAAAGGTCCTATGACTGTATGACCCCTCAAGCTAAATTTACCACAGATACCTTTTCCATTCATTGAAGCTAACTTTTTTGGTTCCATAGGACCTCTACAAAACCTCCTTTGCCAGTTGCTAAGAGATATTTGAGAGATAAGTGCCAGAAAACATGGAAACTATGAAGAACAGAATGCAGATCAAGAAGCGTTATTAACATTCCTTCTGCTGTTGTGGAACACTTTACAAGCAGATCACTGGCAAAAGCCTCTAGGGCAGTTAGGATCTTTTCTGGTGATATACAATATAGTTGGAAATGTATTTATTGTACTGTTATAAAACAAAGTGCAAAAGTTGTAGAGAGCCTTACATACATTCCAATTTGATTAATTCTTTGATCTTTTGATGCATAATCTATTTATCATACTTTCCTTCTATTTGCCAATTCTATATAAATTTTGTAAAGGCAATCTTCAGTGATTGTTTTCATTATTAACCCAGATGCACTACCATCCAAAATAATGTACTGCAATGCTTGTAGAGACTGCAAAGGAATGGCTATTAAGCATGTAAACACTTTTTCAGCAATCAATTTGTTCTTTCTGTTTAAAACCAATTCTAACACAGGTCAGAGAATTTTCAAAAATTTATAAATTAAACAATATAATCTCCATTTTGTTTGCTGCATTTTCCCCTCTTTAATGCTGAAATTGCCAAATATATCAACATAAGAATTAACTCTCAAAGCTTTCAGGATTTTTTTTTTGCTAGAAATTATAAATTAAAATTTTTTTGCAGTGCAGAAACTGTTAATGTACTTATTATTATAGGAAAAGATGTCTGCAGTACAGCAGAAAGGATGTCATGTTATAGTTCTTTAACTAAGGTATTTTGTCCTTCAGTGATTAATAACCTTCACTAGCTGTATGTGTGGTTGACTTTAACAGTCAACAATTTAATTTTTATTTAACTTCCCCACAGTATTCTGACGGGGTATACTTTCTGTTTGTGAAATTAGAAAATAGTACTTATTCACAGCATCCAAGCAAGTATTAGGAGAAAGAGAAAGGAAAGAATTACATTTCTGGGTATGGGCTTTAGGTGATTTGGATTGAAAAAAATTTTTGTTCCTTTCTTTACTCCACAGAGACTAATTTATCTAGCATGTCTGTAAGTGAAATTTCTCTACAAACTCAGAAGTGTTACTGTAACTTACATTCATCTCTTCCTTTAATTTATTATCCAGAAGTATTGTTTCTTCTTTTTTTTTCCCGTTTTCTTTCTTTTCTTTTCTTTTCTTTTCTTTTCTTTTCTTTTCTTTTCTTTTCTTTTCTCTTTTCTTTTCTTTTCTTTTCTTTTCTTTTCTTTTCTTTTCTTTTCTTTTCTTTTCTTTTCTTTTCTTTTCTTTTCTTTTCTTTTCTTTTCTTTTCTTTTCTTTTCTTTTCTTTTCTCTTTTCTTTTCTTTTCTTTTCTTTTCTTTTCTTTTTTTCTTTCTTTTTTTTTTTCATATTATTGACCTTTAAACCTGTCGTTATCAAACTGTAAGAAAGAGATAGGGACTCTTTTCGGCTGCCTTCATTCTCATGTGACCTGAAGGGAGAATAGGTTCAAAATAGACTAGTTCCTCCCAGGGCAATACAAGATAGAAGAGAAAAGCACTGTCATTTCTGCACAGCACGGTGCTAGAGTAAACTCAGCATGAAAAAGGAAGGAGTTGCATCATGTTAGAATTCTTCCTCCACAGCCTGGATTTTTACACAAGATGGATTTGGAGGATGTTAAAAAACAGAGGATTTTGAAAAATACTTTGAAATGGAGTACTTTGAGAAAGAACTTTTTAAGGACAACTGATGTCTGACTGCTAGCAATACTGAAGGAATTTTTCAAAATGAGCATTGTTATGAAGCCAAGATCCCAATCTACCAGCTCCTTGAGGACTGTCGATGCAATGTGGTAATGTGGTTCATTTGTTTCTTTCATGCTCTCCTTCCTATTATGACACAGAGATATGTCCATAGAAAGTCACAGGCTTTAATTTTGATTTGATAGATTTTTCATGTTTATTGAAGATGTTCAGCTGTTGAGTTACACAATTATTAGTAAGAAACAAAATTATGTAGCTTTTTGTTGTAAAATACAGTGTACATAATTTTTAGAAAGATAACCCTTTTAATACGTTTCGTAACACTTTACATAGATTTTACCCATTCAGCAGTCAGGTTCAATCCTTACAGTTAGAGATACCTTCTAAAAACCTTCAGTAGACTTATTTTAGTAAGAGTAATCATAAAAAAAGCTTGTATTTGTGGAATGAATGAAGTTATAGCATGTGTGAGCTATTTTGGGATGCTTACATGTAGTTTTGCTGCATAAATAGACTGACTGGTAGAGATGTGTCCTGGGAAGCAGCAGACTTTCTAGCAGCATGTGTGAGACTGTAGTGTGTTATACTTCATGTGTTTCCCCTGATTTCTGAGGCTTAGAGGAGTAGAAGCAGTCTGTGATATTGATCTGTCTGTATGAATTTCTTGCAGATTTTTCAGTAATTAATCAGCAAAGCTTGGTCTTTTGAATTTTTTTTTTTTTCATTCTGCTTTTTAAGCATCACTGCTTTTTAAAACTTGATAGGCACTGACAGGACAGATTTCTATTAAGTATGAGAAATAAATTCCATTTACTCTCTTAATATGTCTCATGTTTTATTTTTCCCTCTGTGTCTTAATAAAACCACCATAATTTTAATAAGCACATAATAAACTAATTGTTCAGAGCTATATTTTACAGGTATAAAAAGTGCATTTTAAAATATAACTTTTTAAATATATAAATGGCTGACGTATTACTGGGGGATAGATTAGTAACTAAATACAGTTCTTTGTGAGGAAATACATCCAGTTAATTGAATATTAGCCTTATAAAATGTTTATGTTTCAAATAGTTTTGCCTCTGAGTTAAAGCCAAGTCAGTATTACTGTTAAAGCAGTTAGCAATTTCTTCCAGTTAATTTTTATTGAAACCATTTTGTAGTAAAAGAAAATGAAATGAACACGATACTCAACCTGAAGAGTAGTCCTAGTTGTTGTCAGAAAGTGCTAAGACAGAGTTCTGCTGAAAGAAATGAATGTCTCTATGTCTTTTTTAAAATGTGAAACCATGTTGGTAAACCAAATATTGCTAATGTGCTACACTCTGGAGAGTGTCTCCAAGGAAGTGAGCTAAAACATGCATAGCTTAGCTATTACGTACAACTGTGCAAATAAATCGGTACTTCTGATTAAATCTAGCCTTTTTTCCCCCTTTTTTTTGGTTATTGACTTCCTCCGTTAATGCTTGCAGAAAAAAATAGTTTAAAAGAAAAAAAAAAAATCCTTGTAGCCGATAGTTGCAGGCTAATTTGAACACTAAGTATTCTGTCTAAAATACCTTCCTGCCTCCCTTTTGTTACTGTTGCCCATAGTTATAGTGCTAATCTGATATCTGAGAATACCTGTTCTGCGGGTTGTAAACTGGGAGTCCTCGGCTACCCTGCTGTTTGGGAACATGACCTGAGCTCAGAGGTGGCTCTCAGGGAGACACTTGAAGGCTACTGGAGAGGGTACATGCTGTTCCCTGGCAGCACAGAGCAAAGCCAGGCATGCCCTGTCCCAGCCAGAGGGAAAAGGGAGTGCAGAAAGAAGAGAATGGGAGGGAACTGCTGGCTGCCCACATCGAGCTCAGCTCCTGGCTGCCTCCAGGGAGGTGGCAGCTGAGGCCAGCCCACCTTACCCACACTGCCCAGCCAGCAACCTCCAAGGTGGGCCTGAGCGAGCCCAGAATCCAAATCATCTGCTCGGCTTCACTTTGTGTGCATTATTGCTTGAATCTGTGGGTTAGTACCTGTGAGTCAGCAACTTCCTGCAGTTCTCTAGGAGAGAATAGCAAGACTATAGTCTTGCCACAATATTAATGCTTAGGGACAAATTAAATCAGGGTTAAATCAGAAGCACTGGTTCAGGCCAGAAAACAGGAAGAGCATAATTCTCCTTTCTGAATCTGTTGACATGGTGATCTCTCTCTGTGTAAGAGGAGCAGAAGTACCTGGGAGGAAGAAGATGGGTCCCAAAAACATAGGGACTTGAGTGACAGGACTGTTTTAAAGTGTTACAATAGTTTGATAAAAAATGACCCCAGGATTTCCTCTACCATTTCTCATGTGAATAAAGTTCCTATGAGGATCAGAAACCAGGCTCACAACACATAAAGGCCAGTGAAAGAAGAGATCTAAAGATAAGACAGAGAAACCTCTGCTCTTGGTGCCCTAAAATCAGACTGCCTCTTTGTCCAAAAGATACAGTAAGTTCAGTGTAAATGCATGTATGTGGTAAAAGCATGATGTTCTTTTCAGTATCAATATTAGAAAGCAATCAAAGTTTATCTCCACTGGTGGTGGAGATGAGTACCCCAGCTAACTTTGGGCATATGCAGGTGAGCTCAGGCTGTGCTGATGCCTCCCCTTTAAAGCTGCTTGGGTTGGGGACGGCTGCTTAGTGTGATGGTAGGGTCTGTAGGCAAACCTCTTTCTGATGTGCCTTGGAAAATTTATCCTGATGTTATGATGACTGATGTAAAAGCAGATGGTTGGTATTTATACAGAACAAGAAGTGAATTATATCAGGGTTATTACCTGTTACATTCATGCAGCTCAATTCTACCACTTACTCCCACTCATTCCCCAATTCAGGGTGTGATTGTGAAGTATGACTTTATATCATAAATCTTCTGGAGAACAATCTAAAAGGGATAAACGGTTGCGCAGGCTTTTCAACTAAGACAATTGATGTGTCTTTTTATTTCAGAGAAGAAATAACAAGGAAGTAAGGAAATCACAGGAAGTTAAACTTTGGCTGAGAAAGCCAAATGGGAATATGATTACATTTCCTTGACTATCTGCCACTGAAGAGCGAATCAGCAGTTTCCACTGAAAATGTTGTATTTTTGTTGATTTTTCCTTTCATAACGAAGGAAAAGTTTGAACATATTAAAAAAAATCTATTTGGAAGAATTGAATTAAAATTTTGGAAGATTAAATGAGAAGTTGAGAATGCTTGCTTGATAGCAAGTCAAGCCAGCAGCCTTGGTTGTTAGACAGAACCTACTGGCTGGAAATGGTGCAGCTGATCATATTTTGGAACTGCCTTTGTTTTCCACTATACATACAACTTGCCAAAAGAGCTATAAGCCTCTGGAGTACTGTCAGCTTTTTTCCACAATTCTTTCTGCATGGTGTGACTAGAGCTGGTTTATTTTGTTAGCTGGCATTACTGGGTTTTATTTTGTTTTTGTAATGTTGGTCAGTTCGGGCTTTTCTGGGTTTTGGAACTTAGGGCTGATTGATCTGCAAAAGGCACAGCCTATCTAGGCACCCAGAGGGCAGAGTCTTCAACAATTCAGTCTCTGGTATTATGTAAAACAATTCATCTGTCCTTACTTAGCTCTAGAAGGGGGTGATATTGCTTGTCTGCAATATGATGATGTTCAGTATGTTGGAAATTACTGAAAAATGTTGTCAAATATAGATTTCTCAATCTATGACATATTTATAGATAAGTGGGAAAAAACTGAGCTCTTGTATGGACTTTCTCTGACCCTTAATATGTGGATCACAAGAGGGATGCTAAATAAAATTTTATGGAATAGAAACAGTAAAATTCCTGTGGCTTGACATCAGTGAATTGTTTCTGGAGCAGAAGAGCTAGAACAAAAGAACAAGGTGATGTTCAGCTATGCTGACCTCAGGTAGCTGCACTGATTTCCTGACTTTAAGGTACCATGAAGTGGAACTCTGCAATAAGTGGTAGCCCTGTCTGACAGGAGGAAGCTGTGGCCCATCATGCTTAGGACCCGGCCATCCCAAAAAATTCAGTTCCCTTGGTGCTAGCAAGCCTACTGCCATTACAAAGATGATGAATATATTCAATAAATGACACTGAATGAGTCACATATGTCTAGGTTATTATTATCAGACCTATATTTAAAGTTAGCTGCCAATCCCGGTGTCGGTGAGATCAACATCAAAACCAGGGTATTCCTTGAAGGAATTTTTGTCTACAGGGAAGAGAAGGTAAACATAGGTAAATGTAACAGTGAACAATATTACAGCATTTATACCACTTGGCTGCTAAAGGGTTAAGGTTTTTTATTTCTGTCTTGGGTGAATTTCTTTTCCTCTCCAGTATTATGATTGTCTGTGTGAGGCATTGTTGGTGATATTACTTGTCCCTTACGGCCATATCTTACAAAACTGCTCTTAAACAAAAGAGGATTGGGGCCTCACATAATATCCAGTTGCACTTTTAGTAGTTGAAGGTATTGAATAGAGTGCATTAGGAGAGTTCAATGCAATCTGCACACCATTCGAAAGCATAGGCAGGGATTGAAGTACGAGTGTCACACGTAAAATTGTGAGATTTCTGAATGTTGAGGAAAACCTGCAAGCTATAGATAGCCTTTCCTACATGAAGTCTGATTTTGATAGATTTCATAGGCGACTTCATTACGAAAAATATGCTTTCATAAGTAGTATGGGCCTCAAATCTAGACAACCATAGAAATTCAAGGTGGTATATATGCTTGTATTTATTGTTCTGTGCTAATGAGGAAGCCTGCACAGTCAGTATGACACTGTTTTTCAGAGTGCAATATGCTAACGAGTGTTATTTTTACAAAATGAAAGGGAAAAAAATGCAGTTTTGTCAACAAAGTAGTGGTGGATTTTGAAATTATCAAGTAGTCTATTTTCTAAGAGAAAAAGACCTGTCCTAACGGAGCTGGCCAATAGTTTTCCTAAACTAGTATTCTGTAATCACCTGTAGCAACAGGAATACATGAGTCCCTGTCCAGTTTCTGCAGTCCATCATGTTGCCCAGCATTTACTGGTGTTGGAATAAGGATGTTACAGGGTTCACCCTGACCTTCTCTTTTGCAGATCATCTATTTACCTGTTTTCCTACAGATTTGCCTAATCTCTTTTCTGAATTTGGCAGTAAACTGTCTTCCCCTACAGCCTTCTGGCAACCCTTCTGCCTATGTAGGAAAGCCACTTTCTTTACTGTGCTTTAAAATTATTCTGTCAGCAGCATTTCATGAAAGAGTCTGCATTCACTTATCCAAAATCTTCATGATTCTCTGATGTTCAGTTAAAATCTCCTCAGCCTTTTGTTGTAGAAATGGAAAAGTTGTAGCCTTCTTATATTCTAAATTTTTATTTTTTATAATGAACAGGCAACTGCCCCATCCCTTGATCATTTTACCTCCCATTCATTTTGTTTCTACAAAGACCACTGTGTCCGTGAAATACAAAGACCAGAGGGCAGGCATTACCCAAGACGTGAACACACCAAAGTTCTCACACAGTGGTAAAATTATACCTGCTTTTTTTCTCAGCATGTTTGTTGATGTCAAGTAAGCTGTTAGCTTTTTTGAGTGCCATTTCAAGTTGAGCTAGTGATTTTAAATAATTTTTAGATTATTTTAGCCATTTTTTGGCATGTTCACATTTCTGTATTTTTTGTAGAGCAGAAGTATTAGACTTGCCAACATAAAATCCAGTTACTTTAGCATAATATGATAAGAACTCCTGTCTTGAAATAACAGATGTGATTTTTTTTTTAAACAAACAAATATTGCAAACCATGCCAAAGAGGAAAAATTGCAGTGTGACTCCAGCAAAGAAAGGCACTTTCTCTGAAACACTTTCTTTCAAGCTACATCTAGATAAACTCACGTAAAATTCTTTCTCCCCCACACACAACCACACAATTTAGTCCTCTGCCACTCACTTGAGTGTATTAACAATCCACTTTTGGTTTTCCTGAAAATATAATCTTGTCTTTACAACAGAGTTCTCACACCTTCTCTCTGAGCACATCTGGTATGTTATCAGTTTGTGGACAAAGCTCTGTTCTAATCCAACAGCCATGAGGTCCAGTGAAGATGTGGCTCTTCAGTGCCTGTCCCTAGTGTAAAATAAGGGAGAAAACAGGAAGTTTCATGGGGAGTTCACTTGACAGCTCAGCCTAAATGACCAAAAGCCCATTTACGGCTGGTACAAGAGAAAATAGAAGGTAGTCCTCACCTGGATCAATGTTGAGATACCATGATGAAGTCTTTTCCCTTGCCTTCCATTATGCCATGTCTGAACCAATTGTTTGCATTGATTTCCCCATTGAGGGGTTATCTTTCTTCCTACCTTGTATTCTGAGAAGCACAATTACAGTGTAAGGCATAACAAGTGGGATTCAGCTCATTTAGACAGATTTTTATCATACCTAATCTAGTAACCTCTTGGTGGAGAGAAATACTTGCTCTCAAGGTATGACATGTCTGTGATATATTTTAGATATCTGCCTCAGAAAAAGAGGTACTCTTGATGTCACTGATTTTATCAGCCTAAGTACCACTCAACATAAAGTAATATATTTACAGGAAATCTGAATTGTATGTGGACACCTGCAGTCTGCATATATAGCCAGATTATTTCTTTCTGATGCAACTAACTTAGCTTATGCTGAATATATGCTTTAATATTTAGTAACTTTAATATTATAAATAAGGGAAGTCCAGTACAGAATAGGAAGTATTAGAACACAGCAGCAAGAATAAATGAACTAGGCTAAATTTTTTATTGAAAGAACCTTACAGTCAAAATGAGGTCAATTTACAGCCATGAAGTCACTAAGCAGTGATGTCATGATTTCAACAACAGCACAAATTACTTAATCTCATTATTGTGATTCCCACGAGATTTCAGCTATGGTGGTTTCCAATTTAGACTAATATGCACTAGAGCATGTTTCTTACCTTGCATTACACTACCAGAAGAAGTAGATTTCTGTACTCCTTTATTTGGAACCATTGCTGATACTGTGAAGATGGGGGCATTCATGACTTGGATGGGTGCATAGTATGATATTATATGACCTTTTAAATATTTTTTCTTTCATCAAAAATCATGAAAGCTTTTCAGATCTATAATGTATAAAAAGCCAGAACAGTTTCAGAAGCTAAATGGCATAAAGAGATTTGCTCATCTGACCTTGTTTTCAAGGATTTGAGATGCACAAAGAAGAACACATGACTTAAATTTGTTGCTTCTCTATTTCTTTTCCAAGTTTTATAACACATTTTTTGGTGTCTTTGGTGCCTTATAAATATACTCAAATACTAATACACTCAAAACCTCACACACTAATTCAAATATAGTTTTCTCTATAGTTATTTAAGAAATACTGTTCCCCTTCTATAAAAATGTTAAACATTAAAAAAAAGAAAGGGGATTGTTTCAGAAACATTAATAACTGTCTTTTTCTTTGTCAGAGTTCTCAAAATAAATCTAGCACAGCTCAATTTTAAAAAAATCATTTTTATACCTTCATTGTGCCTTGTTTCACTTTGGGAATTTAAAATAATTATTCAAATAAATTATTTGAAAAAATAATTTCTAGCTTAGACTAGAAGAAAAGGGATTTATTATTAAGAAAAAACCTTTCAGTAGTTGTGAAATTTATCTTTAAATTTATTTTAATAATTGTAAACGTTTTGTGAGTTTTGGTTTTTTGGGGTTTTTTTGAAAAGTTTCAGTTTTGGGGTAATTATATTAGTAAGTTATCTAAATTTTGAAGAACTTCCCATATGCAGGTATATAATACCCTACTAAAAAATCTCTCTATAGTGCATACCCACAACAAATTTCAAAAAAAGGATAGAGATACTACATTCCTAAAGTACAAGACAATGCATGGTAAAGAGTTGTATGTTGGCACTTGCTTTACTGTCCTGGGAGCTGGTGAGATGGTGCTGTAACAAGGCCAGTTAACCTCTGACACCATGAGAGGCTTGTGGAGCCCCAGCGGCTAATTCCATGTGCTGCTGTACTACATCTCATAGCTGCTGCCAGAAACCACCCCATAGGCATCAGGGCAGATTACAGCAAACGCTTTTAGGAAATTCTTTCCAAGAGGCATATCTTTAGAAGTAAACAGCCAGTCACAATGGACTCTGCTTGGGTGCTCCTGCCCTGAAACGTCCCCTACAGTCATATAAGATCATCTTCTTCTCCGAGCTTTGTATTCATAATCATCTTTATTGTCTCAGACGTTTCCACATTTAGTAGTTATGTAATCTTTCCTTGACTAACATCTATTTTTCTCTTGTCCTAGCCCTCTACATATGTCTTATTATTGGGTTTTGACACTGTAACTAGTTTACGTTTACTTTCTTCCGTTTGCGCGTTTTCTGTCCAAATTTCCTTTCCAGCTGAGTTAGAAATAGCCTTTGCCATTTTAATGCCATTAAAACTTCTAGCAAGACTGCCAGAAAACTGTTCTTCTCGTATGGTTAAATTCACTCAATAAAAAAAATACTGTTTTCAATTTTAGCCTTCAGAATTTCCAGATAAAAAAATAGGTATTTTTATGTCTAAAACTGAGCAATTGCATTACTGCAGCTTCCACCCTTCCTAGTTCAACATCCCCTGTATTGGTTGACACCTTTATTGCTGTATCATGAATATAGATATGCTTGAATCAGTTTAATTCTTTTAGTATATTTGTAATTTAGATGTGTGATGCCAGTAATGTTGGTCAAAAGTCCTTTTGTGGAAATATGCATATCTACTTAAAATATATCATCTATATTATATGGTATAACTTACAGTTTCCTTGCTTGTACCTGTGTATTTTCCAGATTTGTCCAGTGAATAAAAAATTTTATTTACCTGTCACAAGTATCTTCATATTTAGTGTATATTTAGTGTAAAAAGCCACAGTGTGATAAAGCCTGTAGTCCTTATGTTCTATGAGACAAAGTGAAGTGTATCACTCTTCCATAAGTGAACCTCTTGGTCTTACTACTATTTAGTCTTTCTGATTTCATTACGTGCAATCATAGGAGGTGTCTGAATTAAACTCTATGCATAAATACCTTTCTTCTTTTGCCAATTCTAACTTTTGTTCCCGTCAAATATTTTTGTTTCATAAAAATCTTTCTGTCATCAATTTTCCATTGTGTTCTCCCTTGATATAACTTAAGTAATTTTTATACACTCATGTCTAATAGTCACACAACATTCTCAGCGCTCACATTTAAAAATTAATGACTTAATGATTACAGAAAATATTGTAAATTTCACAAATTAAAAGGTAAGGAAAAGATCTGTTGTTTTTAAAATCTTACCATTTTAAGACAATCCTTTCCCCTATGCTTGCATTGTCAACACAGGAACTTGTATAAGTCCAGATGGCTGTTCAGAAAATCAGAAATTACATCCTAATACAGACAGATGCTCCCAGCTTTTTTTCTGAGCTCTCTCCCAAGGAACTTCTGGGGAGCCTGACCTTCAAGTTTAGACATCTGTACAAACCTGTGCCACTAATCTTCCCTGTGTGATCTGGAAAAAAAAAGAAAAAGTGTTTTTCAAGTTTTGCCAAGTGATATTTGGGACAATTTTTTTAAAAAAGATTTTTTTTTTTGTATATTTACTTTTTATTCTTGATTCATATGCATATTTACTTTGCATGTTTTGCACAAAGATGGTGTGATAATGCTTTTATCTGCTAGTGGTGAAGTGTACACAGGAAAAAGGAAATACAGAAGGAGATTTGATAGGCTGAAAGGCTGTTTCGAAGATGCTGGATAGATTTTGTCCGATTTCTGTGTGCAGTTTTTAATTATTTTTCATCTGTTAAATCTGGAACTGCATTAAAAAAAAACGTTGGCAGGTATAGCCCCATTTTGTGGAGAGAAATATAATGAAGTAAAGACGAACATTTGAAAGTCAGCAGGCCTGTGCTTGCAGTAAGAGTGTGAAACTTCTATTTAACCTTCTTCTGACAGACTCAATAAGGAAAAAATGGAACATATTTGCCTATGACAAATGAAAATGTAAGGTCATGAAAGAACAGCAGTAACATCAGTACCTCAGCTGGTAGATGCTCTTATTATACTCATCAGCAGATGTTTTTTAGTGGCAGAGGCCATATTAGTCTCTTGTTGCACTCCTTGCATACTTATTTTGGCTGCTAAATACACAGAGTTACCCTGAGAAGTTCAGTAGTGGAAAGAAAACCAAAAAATCTTGGTTTTTCTTTGTTCTTGTTCTTTTCTTTGAAAAAATATGTTCTTATTCGCTGTAAGTGTAATTAAGGCCCTGAAGGGATCCTTTACTGATGCTGGAGACTGAAGACCCTTTTCTCACCCACTTTCATTGTAGCACAAGTTTTCATCAAAACATTTTCAGTCATGTGAAAGCAGTTAAAGATGTACAAACACCATTCCATTTGAGCATGCTTCTGTAAAGCATGGCTTGAAACTAATTTGCAGTAGGCAGCTAGGTTGAAAGGAAAATTTATGGAGATGATCTTAATGCTTCCAAGTGAGTTTCAGGTTTTCTTTATGTTATCCTCAATTTTACATTACTTTAGTCCTAAAATAGTACTGAATCCTGAAACTGAAATATATAAACTAAAATAATTTGATTTCCTACAATTCTTTTTTTATCTCTTGCCAGTCATTCAACCACCTGGATATAAAGCAATTAATGTAATACAGGTTGCAGTTTCAAATAAACGCTGCTCAGTCCTGGCATCTTGTTTACCTCCATCCTTTTCCAAATTTCTTTATGTTTATTTACCCTTTAATATCCACTGCTTCACAATTTCATTTTTCAGAGATTCTGAAAAAGTCAAACCAGTCCTGATTATGTTCTGTCAACAGAACAGGGCTGAAAGGAGAATTGGGTTTGTGTCAGGAACTATTGTGATTCGTTTCTGTCCAGACTGAATAACAACGATATTTCCCTGACATCTTTTCTGCCTTTATTCTGCAGTATAAACCACTGCATGAATAAGATAATGAGACAGTAGATGTGTGCCTTTTCTCTGATAAGGGAAAAAAACATTCTGCTTGAATCACTCTGGATGTTCTTCAGTCTGTGTGTTGGATAGTGAACATTTTGACTCTGTTTTTATATCATTTCATAACTCACAGTTCTTTTCTTGTGCTTTAGAAAACAGACTTTTTAATTTGAAATGTAATGTTTCCCTAGTGTGCAGGTCATGATACACCAAAACCTTCACTGTAAGTATCCCAATAACTGCAAAGTTTCAGTATTACTGCTCAGTGTTCAGTGCCTGTTTCTACAACTACTCTATTAGGTCTGGAAGACAGTCAGTGTCCAAAGAGGTGACTAGATGTTACTGTCTCCATTTCTTTAGTATATTTAAGTCCTGATTTGATAGTTCTATCTACCTTAAGTTGCTGACAGTTCAAAATATATTTCACAATAGAAAGAAGTCAGTGATTTAGAACTCAAAACCCAGTAAAACTGTACCAGGCTGTTACTACTGTTACCTGTTATTACAGGAAATCCTGCTGATCATAATCTTTCATTTTTACCCACACATAGAGGAAATCTGTCAAGAATCAAGGAGTAATTGACACAGGGTGTGTGTGAGTGGGAAATTACAGTATTCAAGGGGAAATATACACAGAATAAAGTGTCTTTTAAGAGCTAGAATATTTTTGAAAGGCATGAGAGGAAAATACATGAATCAAAGCCAATGGGATCCCTTGGTCTAAATTTGCTGATCATCAGTGATAGGAACTACTGTTGCATAATTTATTACTTTCCAAAAGTTCAACCTATTCTGTGTCAGTTCTTAAGCAAACTGTTCAGATGCCCTTCATTTAATGAGCAGGAAAATGATGATGGCTGGCTCAGTGATATTGAAGCCGTGCCCTTTGCAGCCTAGTCTGCAAAAGTTTTATTTTTTGATTTATCTTCTAGGGAACATGGGCCAAACTAATCTCTGTTTTGGTTTTTGTTTTAATGTCCCTTTTGACATTAGTCACGACATGATAGTCACTTCAGTGCCATTTGCTCTGAATTCCATGCTGTTAAGGAAACATCTATGCTTGCCTAGGTTTCAGTATGTCCAAAATCACTGTTTAGGTTTGGTGCCATGTAGAGTCCAGGATATCTGAGAAAACATATTAAGTGACTCAGTTGATATTGGCACAGGCACTGTTTTCATGCTTGGTAACGTTATGATTAGTGACTTACTTGCTGACATATGTTTTCCATTCTTTAAGGGTCAGAGATGTGAGCTGGGAAAACATTAGGAACCACTCTTTGAACCTCTAGTGGTGGTGTCAGCCTTCATAAACTTCTTAACATTTGTGGCAACTCAAATACCACATTTGCCTATTAAAATAATTTTTTCTCTGTGATCCTGGTATCAGTCAGTTTGTAACTGATGTGCTTGCTGTTACAAATATGCACAGAGAGCCTTTCCCAATGAATCTGAATATCACCTCTGGAGATCTGCATTTCCATAAAGCCATAGAACCTTAGAATGGTTTGTGTTGGAAGAGACCTTAAAGATCATATATCTGCAAGGTCCTTGTCATGGACAGAGAGAACTTTCCTCCTCTAGGTCAGCCAGCACAGCCCTGAAGACTTCCAGGGATAAAGTGAACATGTCAGGGTTTGGGCCTTACTCATATTTATCATCAGTGCCACAGTTTTACTTTGATTCTCAGATAGTAATTACATTTGCATTTTGGCAAGCAGGACATTCCCAGCTGTGAAGCAATGTATTTTTCTCCGTGGAATATCTATTCTTGAAAAAGGCTGGAAATGAATAACTAGGAAATGACATTTTGTAAAGCCATCACAGCTTTTCATCTTGTCTAAACAGCTTTTCCACCACAGAATGACTTCTCTCCCCCACAGTTACTCCCCATGTTAGTAAGATGGCTGTATGACTTTATTACTGATATTATACATTTATATATTTCTTACAATTATTTATTTTAAAAGTAAAATACTGCTCTATATTCATGTCATTAGTATGGCATATGTATTGTGACATGGATTTAGATGGATGGGAAGCACATATTTTTCAGCTTCCAGTAGCTCTTTGGAATGTTGCGCTTCATCACCTGAAACTGATTGATTTCTTAACCAGTACTTATCTTCTTATTGGTTCCTGGTACTAGAAATAGAAGTTCTGTATGATTCATTTTAACTAAAAGCAAAAGTCTGTACCTTTTTTAACGTTCGGCTATGTCAGCTGCTCTCTCTGTCTTCTCCATTTTTGCTTTCTTCTATTTGAGGTATTGAGCATGGTAATATTTCAGCTTTTGCTTCAAAATAAGATTTTATTTTAGTTTAAATACATGTTGGCAATTGGAAGTCCAGAATCACAAAATGAAGAAAAAGTTAGTTTTCAAGGACTTTCCAGTTGCTTTCAAAAATACTCAGAAGAGACCACTGAAATAAAATAATAATAAAATTGTGATATTAATTGCAATTCCAGTTCAGTTGTTTTATCTAAAGAAGAAAATCAGCTCTTTGAATGTACTTTTGCTCACTAGCACATCCTTTTTCTCCAATCTTTACTAAGAGATCTTGATAATAAAAAATCGTTTGCTGCAGATAGATATTTCCTAAAAGGGATGAGCTTGCAGAGTAAGGATCCTTTGTTGTTTCTTCACCCTTCGCCATGTGTCCAGTCCATTTCCCTTTTGCCTGCTGCTCCTCTTTTTTTTCAAATGTGTGACTTTTGTCAAGGATTTTACCACAAAAATCCTGGTGAATAATGAATTTTGAGAGCAGACTTCTGAACCTCTTTGACCTTGCTATCTCTGTGTGGCTCAGAACCAGCATCTGGTTTCAGAGTTACTTTCTAATTCATTTGATGTTAAATTAGCCTCAGACACTGTATTCATTGATGGTAAATTAAAGGACTCATTTCCTGAAATTAACTTTGCAGAACGAGGTCTTGTGCAATATTTTTTATTGCAGGTGCTAGGAAAATAAATTAAATCCAGCTTCCCATAAAAGATGGAATATAGAGACAATCAATACTACATAATGCAATAGTTCTTGAAGATTTAAATAGTACAGATATTCCCATAGTTGCTAATTTCACTTTCTCAGGTGCCAGAGAATGGCATGAACTTTAATATTTGAAATAAAAGCAAAAATTCTTTGCCTTCCCTCTCTACTTTAAATACTCCTTGAGGTTTTTATTTTGTTTTAATCAAACATTTAATTTCTCGCACATGCTATGCCTGAAATTGTACAAACCCATGAATATTCTGAAAATTTGTGCTTACTAAATGCACTTTTATGTTGACATTGAAGTCCATTAGTGAAAACTGTATTTACCTAATGCTACTTCATTCATTCATTAGAGAAGAATTAGTTTCTGGGTTCACCGCCTTAACTTTTAACAATCACAGAAAAATTTCAAAGAGTAAAATAATACACAAACCTGCTATATTTTTAATAGCCTGTTTTTCTCATGGATAGGTAGGATCTCCTCTTTGGGCAAAAAGCCACGGCTGAGAGAGATAAAAAAAGAATAGTGTGGGAAAATATGCACTGACGAGGCTTCCTTAATCAAAACAACAAAATTCCCAGGAGGAGATACTTGCCCATGTGCTATCCTGGCAGGGCTGTGTAATAGGTATTATAAGCACATATTTTGCCACTGATAGGTTTTTCCTCCTTTATACCTCAGAAATGTTTCATCTAGAGTATTAATTGCCCATGTAATTTTTTAAAAATTTATTTAGTCTTTTCTGTTATTGTTCTGGAAACAAACCCTAAAAAACAAACAAACAAACAAATAAACAAAAAAAAAACACAAAAAAAAAACCCCACAAAAAAACCCCAAACCAAACCAAACAAAAAATCTAATTCTTTCTGAAAGGAGAATTCAGAATGGTTTTCTGTGTTCTAAATTTCTCCTTTTCTCACCTATATCTGCTTTTGATACATCCTTAATTAACAGTGTTTCTGAAACTTCTACTGCTCTTATTACTAGTCCTAAATTCCTACTACTAAACTAAAATTCCTACCACTAAAGTTAATTAGTATTAATTTTATGTAGTATGAAGTTATTTATTCGTTTTGTTTTGGTTGTTTTTAAGGATCAGAACTCTTGGCACTTTACAAAGTTCCCGTTTTGCAGGTAGGGAAATGTGAGCACAGAAGGGGATAAAATTATTCAGGCAGGATGAGTCACCCAGTGAGAAAACACGTTTTTGTATCCACATATTTTTGTATCCAAGTATTCTACTTTATTCCCACAAAAGAAACAAATGTAACAAAGGACATCCTGATAGTTTGTCCCTCCTTCAGCTGCCTGGTCCCCCCTTCCCATCTGCTTAAGGTTTCTTCTTGAGAGTGGAAGAGTGTCCATGAATTTTACACCAGGTGATGGGTTAGGCACGGTGATGGGTGGTGCACCTACCGTGGTGCCAGCTGGGAGGGCACATCACCACTGCCATGCATGGTCAACCTGGCGCTGCTTTGCGTATGTAGGTTGAGTTTTGCTGAAAAACACTGCCTGAAAGGTAGGGGTTTTTTTTTTGGCAAAAATGTTGATTCTCCTGGGAATACTTCACAGGATTAAGTAACAAGCGTCAGGGAAAAATAGTTGAAGACGTTGTTCCAAAAGCAACAATGTTACAGGGAGATTTTTTCATCTTTAGGGAGTGATGAGAGATAGCGGACTTTCTCCTTGGTCTCTTGGATTGTGCATTTTGTAATGTTTCCTGAGTGATATAATCACCTCCTTGGTGCCAGAAATTATGGCATGTCCTATCCCAGTTATAGTAATGACATCAGGATCAAGAAAATAGAATTTTGGAATCAAGTTTCCTGACAACTCTTTTTAACACTAAGTCAAGTAAATCATACACAATTTTTTCCTGATAACAGGAAATTTCTTTATACAAAAAAATGCCCGTATGCATTTGATTTTTTCTTTTTTTTCTACTTGTAAACATATGTAATTTGTATCATTTTGTCCTAAGAAACTCTATAGTTCTGTTGTTATGATTTGTCCAGACTTTTCAATTATTTTGTTAGTTTAAACATATATTCTTTTGCTGTTCAGGGAAGGGCTTGTGGGAAGGATGAGAAAAGGCAGCACATATTGCCCGAGGGAGAATGGCAGCAGATGAATTGTTACAGCAGGGAGGATGGTTGATGGAAGAGAAGAGTAGAAAGCAATCATTTCCCCTNNTAAGAAAGCAACCTTTCCCCCTCCCAAATTTTTTGTCCAAATTGGAGCAATTCTATGGAATTGGTTTGTTGCTTACAGCTAACTCTGTAACTGATGAGAAATTTTTAGCTGGCCTTGATAGATCTACAGATACATATTTCTGCATGAGGCAAGGCTGAATTGTAAATAGAATGATTTGGTCTTGCTCTGTGAGAAGAATTTCATAGAAGATTTTGTTTTGCAATACACAGTGATTTTTGACAGCTTTGGCTTGCCAGGTCATTCACATTTATTTTAAAACTGTACTTTTTTTTCAGCTTCTCTTTCAACTAACCACATATAAACTGCTTGTAGGTTTGTTTAATACAGGAAAAAAAAAAAAAAAAAAAAAAAAGCCTTGCTACAAGCAGTAAAACCCAGCATTTCTGTTACCACCTTCCTTCAAAGAGAAAGACTCATTTCTTTGATGAGGCATGCTTAGCTTAGCATTGTGTGTGGCGTCTGAAGACTGTAGCAACCAGTGTTAGAGGTTTTTCTCTCATTTATAGTTAATTTTTAATAGTCCTTGAGCATTTTTAGACTTCTGTTCATTTAGATATTTTACCAAATGAGAGGTGTATAATATTAATAGTAACTTTATAACTCATAATATTGTCTTTATTTTGTTAATAGTTAAAGTACTATATTTATAGATCTGTAGGTTTTGTTTTGCACTGTTTGCTTTCAGAGTCCAACAGTCATGTGCTCAATAGGATTCTTAGAGTGACTGGTAGAAACATATAATATAGGAGCACAAGACATTGTAACAAGAACATGCTTATATTGCGGCAGTAGTTAACCAAAAATTGGACTGTGAATGAAGGGCTCCGATGATCTTGAGGATGAGCAGAAGATGATGTTAATCAAACATGCATTATAATCAAAATGGAATGTATTCTTCTTCGTCTGTGCACTGACTGTTAGAAGGCAAACCTGCAATGCTGCATTTGAAGTTTGAGATTTCTGATAGTCTGTCATTAACAGCTGTTGGTAGTGCTACAGCAGGCTGACATAGAGGACTGGAGATAAGCAAGAGTAAATGCAAGGGTCTTCAATATATGCTCAAATGTACACACAACAACCTGATATCCATGTTATTATGACTGAAAAGCCAAGCACAAAAGCCAAGATTGCTTTTGACTTTGGAACTTTGGTTTAGTCCCATGCATAAATAATTTTATACTTCACCTGTGTGGTTCTATATTATTTTTACTTCACTGAGTACTCAAAACAAATGCAGCTCAATTCATGAGATATTCCATATTTTTTTATTATTTTCTTACTTCTTATTATATGGTCACATGCTTTATTGACAATCAGCTGTTCAAATGTATAGTAAAAGCAGCTCTAATGCTTTCATTAGCTTTTCTATGCTGCTCATCACTATGACATTTTATTGCTTCTCACAGATGATTAAATTAATTTTCATATCACCCCTGTGATAGGAGGAATTGTTATCATCCTTACTTAGTAGGTATTAAACCACAGACATTAAAGTGAAAGTATGACCTAACTCAAACATTCAAAAGTCAGTGTGTAAAGCTTTGGTTTTTGAGCTCCTTGGCATGGAATGACTCATGTATTCAGAAACTTGTTTCAATGAAACAATGAGCAAATGGTGAGAGGCTGGGTTACAAGGGAGATGTAGCACTTCTACTTGCTTTTTCTTACCCCTTTCCATTGGCATTTACTTTTAGCACTCCTAGAGGGAGAATAAGAGATCTGACGAACCTTTGATCCACCCTGAGCAGTAGCCGTTCAGAGGTTCTGCTCTAATCTGTCTTTTTGAGTGTTGGTGGCTCAAGCTTGTGGATACCTCAAGAATGAAAAGCATTTAACTAGTGATGCATGATAAAGTTATGACAAAGTTGGTGTGACTGGTTCATTATCAGGTGCTTTGCAGCTTGAGCAAATATTATTTCCAGTTCCTGATTATAAAATCACTCTTATTTCTCAGTAGCCCTTTGAGCAGTACCTATCTTCTGCAGTGAAAGACACAAATAGCCCTCCAACAGAGGCTTCTTCCTCAGACTCCTCTGAGACTCTGAACAAGACAGGAGATTTTAAAGAAAATACTACAGTAGCACTTCAGATTTTTTCAATAATGCTGATACATGAGGTGACAGACTTAAGCTTGGCCTATACTTAAAACGTTTTGAAATTTATGAAGAGGTTCACAGAATCAGACATTTTGCAGACACTTGGCTAAACTTTACTTTGTGCAGCAAAATATGAGTCACTAGAATATTTCACTAAACAGTCCAGAATGTCTTAAATATGAAAAAATATTATTTTCTCTGCGACTTTCTTTCAACAGTTGACCCTCTTTCCCTCTTAAAAACTTGGAATGAACATTGCAGCACAGAATTTAGTAATGTAGCCACAGGAAAGCACAGTCCTGTAGTGTGGGACATCAGGCAGCCCTCCTAGGTAATGCTGTTAGGCATTGTGATAATACATTTAACATTAAAATAATGTCCTAAAAATCAGGAAAAACAAGACCCAAATGATTAATTACTGTAGATTATAATTTGCTTTGGACTAATGACATGAATTATCTTCAACATTACATGCACTCAGTGAATGTGCTCAGAGTCTAACACAAGGGTGAGTGCATACACACAAGATAATTCATCTCAGCAATCTTCCAAGGTTAGCTCCTGAACTTGTTTCCTTTAAAAAAAGGTTTCCCATCAAATATGATTATGTGTCCTTTACCTAGAGCTTTCATTGTCATGGGCAATCTAGAACAATATCTAAAGAAACAACTGCAATTTCTTACCCAGCTGTCTCCTGTCCACCCTCCTCTGAAGCTGGCCTTGATTTCATGTTGATATTTATGTGCGCATAGTTTACTGGTGAAAAAAATCACCTTCTATGTGCAAGGTCCCTATAGTTTGGGCTTTAGAGCTTCTTCACTTAGAACATTTCTGTTCACAGCCCTTATCCATTTTCTTCAATGCACAGTTTTTGAAGACAGTGTTGCTTAAGGTCAGTTGTGCAAAGATTTCATAATTATGAGTTAAATTATGCTGAGGATTNGTCCAGAGGAGGCCATGAAGATGATCAGAGGGCAAGAGCACCTCTTCTAGGGGGACAGGCTGAGAGAGCTGAGCTTTTTCAGCCTGGAGAAGAGCAACTTTGAACACCAGGGAGACATTAGAACACCTTCTAGTGTAGGCTCTAAGGGAGCCTAAAAGAATGCTGAAGAGAGACATTTTATTAGAGAATGCAGTGACAAGAGACGAGGTAATGGCTTTAAGATGAAGTATAGATTAAATGTTAGAAAGCAATTCCTCATTGTGAGGATGGTGAGCCTCTGGAACTGGTTGCCCAGAAACCTTGTGAATGCCCCATCCCTGGAAGTGTTCAAGGCCAGGTTGGATGGATATTTAAGAAGCCTGATCTGGTGGGAGGTGTATTCCTGTATGTGGCAGATGGATTGAAATGAGATATTGTTTGGTCCTTTCCAAACCAAACCAGCCTGTAATTCTATCATTCTATGCTATATTTTCTAGTATGGGAGAGTAGCATAGAGTAACCACGAACCCTTAGTCCTGCCACCTTCTGTCATAGGAACTCTTTGCAAAAGATGTTTGTCACTAATCACAGGGTAAGTGTAACCATACCTTCTGTGACATGCCTCAAAAAGACATGTTTTCCTGGGAAGCTTTATAATGCATATTACAGTTATCCCTTGGAATATTTTTACCTATTTTATGGAGTCTATGTTTTCATCACTGCTGTAGGGTATTGATTTAAATATTATACATCTGAGAAACTACCTCTTTTTCTACATCTTTGCTTTATCACATGAGTAATTCATAAAGAATATACAAGCAATTTAATCGCTTTTGATAATGGCATCCAACTGGATACACAGAAACAGGAGGCTGAGCTCTTTTGAATTTTCTTTCTCTGGCAAAAGTTTGGTTCTCAGCCATGTTCAGCTAATATCTTAGGAAAACTGCATTTTAACTAGGGTTAGGAAATATGCTTGGTTTGCATATTTTTATGAATTGATAAATAAACATTTCTATATGCTTTGAAATTTTATTCTAATACATCTTTAAAAAGAGAAAATTAATGACACGGTGTGTTACAGAAAATTCATGCCGTATGGTCACACTTAGTGCAAGTTGGTTTTATATCCCAGCATCCAAATACTGCTCAGAAGCAGTGGTACAGAAGAAGAAGTTGGTATAGTTGGATCAAAACTCACCCTGGAAAGAAAAACATTTTTTTTCTTGAACTTCTTGAAGAAACTAGGTGAAATGCTTGAAGAAACTAGGTGAATGAAAGAAGTGGGTGCATGGGATCTTATAAAGTTTAGTAAGACCAAGTGCAAGGTGCTGGACTTGGGTCAGGGCAACGCCTGAGAAGATGAACAAATCAAGAGCAGCATCAGGGAGAAGGACTTGTGAGGCTGGACATGACCCAGCCATGGGCACTCACAGCCCAGAAAGCCAAACGTGTCCTGGGCTGCATCCAGAGCAGCATGGACAGAGGGGCCAGGGAGGGGATTCTGCCCCTCTGCTCTGCTCTGGTGAGACCCCACCTGCAGTACTGCAGGACAAGGACCTACTCGAGCAAGTCCAGAGGAGGCTATAAAGATGATCAGAGGGATAGATCATCTATCCTATTAGGAAATACTAAGAAAGTTAGGTTTGTACAGCCTGGAGAAGAGAGGGCTTTGGGATGACATAACTGCAATCTTCAAGTACCCAAAGGGAATTTACAGGAAGGATGGATAAAGACCATTCATAAGAGCATGTAGTGATAGGACAAGGAGGAATGGTTTCAAAATTAAAGAAAATAGGTTTGGATTAGATATTAGGAAAAAATTCTTTACTGTGAGGGTGGTGAGGCACTGGAACAGGTTGCCCAGGAAAGCTGTGGATGCTCCATCCCTGGAGATCATAGGATCATAAACCCATAGGATTATGGTTTGATTTAAGTGAATGGTGACAGATAGACTGCAATCAAGTAATAATGGTAATAGAATGTAGAACCATCACTCCAGTTGAGACTGAACTCCTAGAAATGCAGCTGAAGTGTACCTGCAGCAATGGCATATGGGGGTGGCAGGGACCAGCAGGTTGTGGGGTACTTGGAGCACCCCAGGGCTTGCTGCCTAGTATTTCTCATGTCTGGATCAAGTTCTTCTGTTTTCAACATTCTTTTTCTCAGATTGCCCAAAATAATGCTAATTCTTCAACATTTTCTGCAGATTTTCTCATTCAGATGTCAAGCTGCCACAGATTTTAGCAGAAGCATTGGGAAAAAAGAGTAACTGTCTTGGTGGCTTTTTTTTGTTATCTAAAAGTAGGAATATAAGTCCCATCAGGTCTATTAGATCAGAAGAACCATACAAAGTGACTTAAATCTAGGGGAAGTATGAACAGATTACCACATTTCTTGGAAACTACTTTTCATTTCTCTTGTGGCTCTTGTTTGATTGTTGTTATACTAAAATAAGACAACTATTTCAGCTTCAAAGAAATCTCAAAACACCAAATCCATGTGATAGGATCAGGAATCTGACACTCAATTTGAACATCATATTAGCAGAAAGAAGTTTGCTCCGAAGACCAAGTTTAGAGAATGAAACTTACCATGTGAGGGATGATATTCTCTCTGAGGAAAAAAATAAAAGGAATAACAAAGGGAATCCTAGTATGGCTGAGTACAACAGGTAATTTGATTTAATAGGTGCCTTAAAAAAGTGTTTCATGCCAAATGGATAGACCACTGAGGTATAATTAAGAATGATGAGGAACACTGTGGAAAGAACATCTTCAGTAGAGTACAAGAAAACTGTTCAAAGCTAAAGTACCAAAGAAATTGAATAGTTATCACAGGGAACTCCTTGCTTGAAAACTTCATAACAAAATATGAAGAAGTTTGTTTCAAGAGATTGAATTTCCTGAGATGCTTGCTAGAAAAACATGACACAAAAGGTAAATAGATATTTGGAGTTCCTTTGCTTACATGTCTGAGTTGACCAGTTCTTACAAACCAGTCTGCTTCATTGTTTTTTTTTTTGTCTTACACATTTTCTATTTGTCTCTTTCCTGGGCTTTAAATATTATGTTTTGTAATTTTAGACCTAATATGCATTTAAATACTTTGTAAGTATTATTTTGTGTATTTTAAATACTATGTCTTGTAATTTTAGACCTAAGCCTTCTACACTCCAATGTTTCTAAAAAGAGTTATGCCACAAGCAATCATGAAATGTCACATTTTATTCTTTTGGTTGGAATTTTGATAGTGGAAAATCTATCCACATCACTTCTAAATACGGAGTTAATGATAGGGCTTGCTTTCTGAATTGCTGAACTGGAAACTCAAAGACACAACCAGATAGTTGTCTTGAATCCTACCTGGTACAAGAAAATTCAGATTTAGATCACATGTTCCTTTTAATATTGTTTGGTTACAATGGAAATATTTTAAGTAATGGAAGGCGAAAATTTGTCGTAACTTTACTGCAAAGAAAATAAAAATCTCTGTTCACATATAAACATTTTTTTTTCTTTAAATGTAGAGAAATGTATAAAGCTATTATATTCCTTCTAAAATACCAATTCAATCATTTCTCTTTTTCTTCCCTCATTTTACTGAGGTTGTTGGGTTTTTTGGTTTTGGTTTGGTTTTTTGTTTATTTGTTTGTTGTTTTGTTTCAGTTAGTTTGTTTGTTTTTGTTGCTGTTGTTTTTTTAACTAGTCTTGGGAGAAAAGACAGAAAGAAAGGAGAAAACCAGATGCGGAATTTTCTAATTTTTTTGCATCACTGGGTAGACACTATCATTAAAGAAACATTTTGAAAGGTCTGAAACAAAGAAATGGCCTGCTATTCAATTATATAAATCTACTGATGTAGTTTTACTTGTTTTTTTCTGATGCTACAGGTTAGCCTATTCAACATCTAAAATCTGGGAACTTTTGGCAGGAGCAGACTAGTGACAACTTATTCATTTATGATAAAGAAAATTCTATAGTTTCATCTCTCGCTTAGGGATAATTATGCTGACAAAAATAGGGACACTCAAGTCAGCTGTTGTCTTAATTAAATACTTAGTTTATTAAAAAAGCAATAAAAAGGGCCCAAGTGACATCACAAAGACCTACCAAGCAATCTTAGATACAGGCACACTGTGATCTTTCTCTACAATCCTCCATGTTCGTGGTGCATGCCATCAGCTATGGTGATCCACTGCTTATTTAAATCTGAAGCAATCCAGGCAATAAATTCAGATTTTTCTTTTGAAGGCAGCATTCAATCCTTCCCTTTCTCCAGTTACTAAGGCCTTTTTCCCCAGAGCTGGCTCCTGTCCTGGGGCACAAGCAATAAATAGTTAACCCTTTCCTTGGAATCTTATATTTTTATTACCTTGCTTTCACTCTAAATTAGATCCTGCTCAAAGGGAGTTGCTGTAGGGCAGATCTTCTGTGATAACTTCAGTGTATTACACCTGCTATACCAAATACACCTATTTTGTGTGATATTAGGATTGTACTACCAGATGAAAAAACAGGACATGACTTCTTGGAAGTGAAGACATTGAGACGTGTATATAGGTCATAGCACAGATGGCTGGGGAGATTGCTTGACACTAGGATAATGGACTCCTTTGATGGAGAAAAAAATTCCTCCTCTAGAACTTGCCTGTCCCTCTGTAATGCTAAAGATGGCCTTAAAAGATAAGATGTCCCCAAGAGGTTCAATTAATCTGGCTCTTCCTCCCTGTAGTTTCCAAGATAATATGAAAGTGGGAAGATACTTAAAGGGGAATAGCAGGAGCACAATTTACTTTCTTAAAAGGTCTGGTAAGTTCTTAATTTTAGAGTGAAATTTATTTCCTTCTCTCTCCTACTACTCCATATTTCTCTAAAAATAAAAACCACACAAAAACTAAAGAAAATATATCCCCCAAAATGCTGCAGGATTACTGCTAAATTCTCTGTACTAAGGAAAACCAACACTAGAGATTTTCTATGCAGCCTTAATTACAAACTCTGGGGTATCGTGTTTATGAAGCCATTATTCCTTATGTAACTAAAGTCCCTGTTTTATATACAGACCTCCACATTGTTTCTTTTAGCAACCTTGCAGAGAGTAGGAAACCATTTTTGAGGGACTCAAAAGGAAGTCCATGATTTCTTTCACTATGCAAAGAAGTAGTGCAGTCATTTCAATGAAGTACTGCTAAGGTTCAGGATCAGGATCCAATACCTCTCCTGTTCTTGCCACAGAATCTTAGAATTGTCTGAAGCAAATTGTCTAAAGTTTGCCTATGGTGTTATTTGTACTTGTTTTATTAGGAACACAGGGAAGATCAGCCATGAATGTTTCCAAATCACTCAGTTTTGTCCCCATCTTAGTACAGAGCCTGGATGACAGAAAGTGGGCAAGAAGTGGAAACAAGATGAATAGCCAAACAAGGAAAAAAACTCTGAATTTCATCTCATTTCAAGTTTGCCAGCATTGAACACTGAATAAGGCTCTAAAGATAAACACTATCCACTAATGCCTTAAAACGTTTTGTCAAAATGCAGACACAAAAGTTGAGGTATTATCATTGACTTTTCAAGGCTGTGGTATCTGCAGAGTTGCAGCAAAGCTCTTTGAACATATAAAATTCTGTGATGTCTCTGCCAAATGCTACTGTGACCAAAGGCAGTTTCAGTTAGCATGCATTATGCATGCAAGTGCATGAAAAGTGCCCAGAGCTGGCTGTGGAGCAAAGGCGTAAAATACTGTCTTTAAATTGCCACTTACTGCCTGTGAAATTAAATCAAAAGAACTCCTGTCCTCTTTAGTAACAGCCCCCATGAAGATGTTCTGTTTCTCTGTTCTTTCTAATTCAAAGCACATTCTTGCTGTGGCTTAAAACTTATTGAAAGTGAAAAGATAAATATGAAGCAAGCACAGCTGACTTTTTGCAATTTCTGTTCAGGCAAGTTAAAGAGCCAATCCTATTTTGTGTCTTAAACTTTTGATTTTTTCAGTGCATGCAACAACAAAGACCAAAGAAAAAGTGTTCAATTCCCCATTCTGATATCTTCTTTTGATACAGTCTAGTCAGAAGTACAGTTTCTTAAAACTAAGACTTGTGATTCAGACAAAGAAACAATTTATATTATTTTCATTGTAATAACTCTTCTTTTGATATAGAGTTCTACAAGCTTTAGTATCTGAAAATGTTGGCAAATGTCTCAGAAAGATCTAAATAAGATGCTTAACTATATAACATTACAGAAACTTTTTAATATATACAAAAGTTTCTGAAAAAACAGTTCTGTATTCACACTTTGACTCCCCTTTGACTGTAGAACTGAACAATTTTCCTAGATGCATATTTTCAGAAAAGATGTTTTCTTAGAACAGCAGGAAGCAAATCCAGCTGATATATTTGGATCCTGTTTTTTTACTTTTTACACCCATCTAGTGGTCACCACACAGTACAGCAGGATAAAGTTTCTGTCGCAAAAGCCCGTCTTGCACAAGCTGGGGGCTAGCTGGTAATGCAAACCAAAGGACCTCTCCCAGCTGGTGAAACTGCAGTTCAACCTAACAGACTTCTGAATTGTTAAAATTCACTATGTTACAATCTCACAGTGAAATCATTCATAGAGGTCTGCCTTAGTTTCTAACTGAAAAAAATAAGACTGGTAATATAATATTCATTTGATGTCCACAAAGGGGGGATGAAGAAAATAAAAAAACCTGCAAATAAAACCATATTCCTTTAATCAAACTAAATAATTTTGATTCAGTTGAATATTTAAGTCTACTGTTAAAAAAATCAATTTAGTATTAACTCTCTATTAAAAATTTTAGTCCTGTGAGAGGGACCTACATTAATCTTCATTTATATCTATCCAGCTTTTAACTTTTGTTTTAAAGTTCCCAAGTAAGTTTATATATATTTGAAATGACATTGCAATTGCAGGAATTAGTCTAACTGAGAATAGTCTTCTATTTGATCTAAAATTGCAGGAATTATCTACTCTCCTGCCCTCAATAGAAAACCAAAATATACAGATTATGTATTGGTTAGGAGTCTGTGTTTTCTTGAAGCTGTTTGAAGGGGGAAAAAGTTATTCAGGCAATGAAATATAAACGTTAGGAAATGTGGATATGATGAGCTAAACCTGTCATTAGTAATGTGATTTTTGTACTCCTGCAAAATTTAGGAATTCAAGCTAAAAATATATTGATTGATAATAAGTAATAGCAGTCATGCTAGTAAAAATGGTGATGTGGTTATGAACTATTGACACTACAAGCTGCAAGGACATTTCACTGTATCATTCTTATTATCTTGACCTTTCCGAAACATTCTCAAATACTGTTTGTGAGCAGATCTCACAGTCATCACAAAGATGCAACAAATAGGAAAAATGAAAGGCAAGAGGAGCTCTGGACGGTCCAAGATCACCTAGAAGGCTGGTGGCAGAAGTCTCATTTGATGTCTCATGGTTTAAGTTTTCTTATTTCAAGGTTGATAAAGCAGTAGGACATTTAAAGACATAGCAGAGAGTATAAAGGCATAATCAAATTAAATCAGTCCTGCGAATAAGTGTATGTGTTTGAATTTACTGACAGGTAATTCTTTTGAAAACTACAGTGAAAAGAGAATTAAATTACTGTGCTCCCCTGAAGTTTTTAATAATATTTTCTGCATCTATTTTTTTTAAAAAGAGAAACAAACGAACCAACTACATTTGCTTTTCCAGGTTCAAACTGTAAGTGGTGAATCCAAAGAAAATAATATAGTCTGAATATGGCAGAAGGTAAACTTGCAGTCTGAATGTAATGCTTGCAGTTCTAGAAATATGTGCAATGTAGAAAATAAACAATGAGATAAATCATGAAGCAAAAATCTATCCTCTGCCATGCAGTGTGTATCTATATCAAAATAAGCAATATATGTTTCTTTGATTAATTCATTTAACAAAAGAAAGAAAGGTCTTGGAAATGCTGTCACTTCAGCAAAGGATTGAAATGGCAACCTCTTTGAAACATCAGGTCAATGGGAGATAATACGAGCTGGTACAGAGTAGCATGTATCAGCTGTGACACTTGTGCTAGGCCGAAGTTTAATCAACAGCTGACTGGCACTTCATCTTTTCTGCTGTCATTAGCTGTAACTGGAAACCTGTGGATCTCCTTCAAATGAATACCATTTTCAAAATGAGTACTTTATATGGGTTCATCAAAATCACATAATATTGTGCTAGTGTTTATCTATGTCTAAAAAAGTCATGTGAAATGTCCTCTGTTCATCCCTCATTTTTAAATGCTTTAGCAGTGTTATTTTTCTCCTCATTAGTATGGCAAATGATCCTACAGGCCTAGTTTTGCTAATCCACACATTTATAATTTCTAGATTGCATACCACAAGACATCCAAACATGAAGCCACATGCTGCAAAAAGCCCCCATACAGTACCAAATGCAGCTGTTGGTCTGTCAAGCAACACAGCTTGCCATGGACAGGTCCTCTCAGCACCACCCACACTGTACTAGTGTTTAATTGTTTACCGACTCCCGTTCAAGGTCTTTGTGGAAACATTATCATCTATGTGAAACAGCATCTACTATCTCCTTCTCTTTCTTTCCGTCCCCTCGTCCTTCAGCCTTTCATGAGAATAGTGTTCTCCAGGAATGATAGAGCCTCTTTAATGCTCTTCATACCAAACACAACAAGCAAAAGTGCTGAATCTAAGCTGTGTGGTTCAAAGGCACAAATGGCAACCGTTCTGCTGCTTGACCATTAGCAAAGGACTCACTGCTTCTATCTGTTTGTAAAACAGTCAGTCTAATGCAGGCAGATGTGCCCAAGCACACATATATACGTTAATGCTACCCCCAGCACTTTGTTTGCTGGGACAAGATAAAGTATGCACTTAAAGTATTTTTGTAGTAACAAAATATTAGGATTGAGTACTCCCTCAGCTGCCTTAGCAGCGGGAGACAGGATAATTGGTGTCCAGCTCAGGAGAGATGGGACCTGAAGAAGTAAATAATGAAACATCATGTTTCATCTGGTATAGAGCTCATGGATACTCTACGTGCACAGAAGTACAAACCTTCCTTTATTTCCAATAGCATGAGATTTTTTCCTGCCGATTTTCTTTTCCTTCAGACTTAGGGTTGTTTAGGGTTTTTTTAATCAGTAATTTCAAAGTATCTCTCTTACGTGACTTTTGTTTTTTTGTAGCAGTGAATGTGACCAGGTCTTTATTTCTCCATTACTATCAAGAAGCAATTAGCTATGGCAATTTTTCAGATGGATGTTTATTAAATTTTAAAATTTTTAGACCAATAATATAAAAAGAATTTTCTCTTCTTTTTGCAGTTTTGATGTAGACAATGGTACATCATCAGGACGAAGTCCCTTGGACCCCATGACAAGCCCTGGGTCAGGGCTAATTCTTCAGGCAAATTTTGCCCACAGCCAGCGTAGGGAGTCTTTCCTTTACCGGTCAGACAGTGATTATGATCTGTCTCCAAAATCCATGTCCAGGAATTCCTCCATTGCCAGTGATATGTAAGTACCTTATAAAATACTTCTAGTCTATAATTTGTCCAATATCAAGATTTCTGCAGCAACAAGATTTTTTTTTTTTTAAATCAGACTGTAATCACTTATTCTAGTGAAATAATGGAAAATTGTTTGTTTATTTCTTTAATGAAGATTATACTTGTTCCTGCAGCTTTTTTGAAGGATATCATGAGGGTGTACTTGACATGCTTATGCACTTTATTAGCTTTGACAGAATAATAATGGTAGTCAATACTGGTGTACTAAAACACTTAGGAGAACTATTTTCTGGGTCTTAAGTTATTTTCAAGAGAAACAATACAAACTCAATTTATGCTTTTTCATAATTTAAATAAATACATTCCATTTAACTAGAGTCTTTTAGGTTTTTAGAGAAAAGATTTACCAGCTGGCAAAAAAATAATATATTTGAGAGAGAAAAAATTATTTCAAATACCTTCTTAACTAAAAGACAAAGTTCTAACAAAAGACTTTTTAAAGTTTATTCTGTCCCCTCTAACTACGCTGTGAAGTGTGTATTTTCTGCTAGTGAATCATGCTTTTCAAGTATGTGTGGACCCCAGGTTCCAAGTGTAGTGGAAGACAGATGCAGATCTCCATTTATTTATAACATGCCAAAAATATTTAAATGTTCCATCTTCTAGTCACTTCTAAGTAGGAGAAATTAATAACTCTTTTTTGTTTGGTTGGGTTTGTTTTTTTTTTTTTTTGCCTAAGTGGCTCCAAATTTCATGGCCAAATTGGTGTTTATGGCTCAAATATATATCTAAAATAAAAGATCAGGCTTGTCAGAATACCACAGTGAATGCTGTTATTTAAAGAGGCAAAGACCAAGAGACCTTTAAAAAATAAGAGTAGGCACAAAATTGAATAAGGATTTTCATGATAATGAGTGAAATTAGAGCTGATATTTAACTTGAAGTCATAAATGAACGCTCCTATTTTTCTTTCAACTTATATAATTTTTAGAACTGTTATTTTGTCTGATTGTAGCTCTTTTCCTGTGTAGAGTGTCAAGGTAAGAAAAATTCCCGCCTTTAGAGAGGGTTTGTGTAAGGTCTATGACTCTGTTAAGATCTGTAGATTGAAATACTCAGTAAGCTTTGTGCCAAGTGTAACCAGTTTTTGTTGAGACAAAATGGGTTAGAACAAGAGCAGCTTGTCTTGCTTTGCTATTAAAAATGTATTTTTCTTGGGAATAGTACCCCCTTTCAGCAAATCTTCCTCAGACAGACATCCCTTTTTTTAGAGGGAGAAGATTCAAGCTTTTAGTGTGAGACCTGTACCACGATAACATTTGTAAAGATTTTTACATTCAGGAGGACAAACCAGCTGACTGTTGCTTAGATGAGTCATTTCAATGAAAAATTCAATTAGTGCTCCATCCTTGAACTCATAATCCACTTAATTTCCTAGAATTTTGGGTAATATTTCAGCACATGAAAGTAAATTGGATAAACAATGTAATTACTGAAACAGCACACATTTGTCCCCTTTTTTCTCTTGCTATTCTTCCGTTCAAATTTTTCTGGAAACACATTTACATATAAAATTTATTTGACCTCCCATCTTAATAGATTTTCACAGTCCTGTCACAGACGAACTTTTGTACTAAGAAGTTAAATATTCCTGCAGCTGTTTAGGAGGGGAATACATTAGGAAATGTAAAAGGCAAAATGTTGCCACCATGGAATATTAATCATTTATCAATAAGCCTAATTATAATAAATTTGGCTCTACACAGAAATAAGTGAAAGAAAAACAGGGAATAAAAGAGGAGAACGTTTGAAAAGATAAAATAACAAGGAATAAAAAATAAAAATCACCAAAGTCCTTATGTATATATTCAACCATAAAATGAATGTGCTTATGGAAAGGAAACTTGCTGAATATTATTACAATAAAGAAACAACTCTGGTTCAGGACCTTGGTAAATGAGGTGGAAGATGAAAGGGTTGACAGAAAGTACACAAATTTTAGGCTAGTGTCAAATTATCCTATTTCCCTTTTGCACTTATATACATGCTTAAGTATTGTTTGTTTTTTTAAACACGAGAAATATATATTACAAAATATATACATCATTCAGGTAATTTAAGTCAATTAATTGTACATAGAAGTTTAATCTAGATCCCTTGATTCTTCAACCAGCCTCGATATTTCAGTTTGTAAAGAAAAAGACAAAGCAAAAGGCATATGTCTTGAATTTGAAAGGGATAGAATATAAAGAATTCTGGTATTTCCATTACTCTGATATACTTAACTTACAATAATACATTCCAATCAGTAGCAACAAAAGCAATACTTCAAAATTTAAGTCAAATGAGGAATGTCATGTTAAGACAGCTGGTGGATGGCAGTGCTAAAGTGCTGAATTCTTCGTGTCATTATTTATTATGTATGCAGCTCTAACCAAGGAAGGGAAGAAGTTGTACTCAGTAGTTTGCAAACGTAAAATGAAAAGATGGGGTCTGCTAAAAACAACCTATAAAGTCAAAGTATTAGATGATAACCAAGAGACTAATACAGCCAGATACTATGCCCAGGAGAAGATGCAATGCAAGTAACTATGCTCAAAAACCTCATAGAGAAAACAAAGGGAGTTTCGTTCAGGGGGTTGAGATGGAAAGTAAAGAAACAAGGGCAGAGAAAGGACAGGTAGAAAGTTTTTAAAATCAGAGAATCCAAAGTATATTTTGATGAATTAGTTACAGAAAAGAATGAAAAGACAGGATGAGTGCAAGGCTGCTTTGATGAGATGATTAGTGGGACAATTATGAGTGCAGTTAGGCAGAAAAAGCAGCTGAGTGTAAGAAAGGAAAAGCACGTAAAATGGAGAGGGGGTCAGGAACATTGTTTCAATTATCCCTTGGAAGAAATAACATAGTCTTTGAGAAGAATAAAAAGAGGACATAGAGATTATATACAGAGATTAGGAAAAGCTGCTGAAGTTTTGAACTGGAGGAGTGAGTAGTTTAGGCAGGAAAATGCAAGGTCCAAGGCAGATGAGCACAGGTGTATTATGAAGATTCTCTGCAGGATTTCCAGCAGAGATAAGGATGTGCAAGAGAAAAAGCAGTAACTGAGTGAGGCAGTGAGGGGTAGCGAGACAATATGAGGAACTATAGTTCAGGATCTGTGAAGAAAGACAGGAGAACAAGTTTAAAGGGAAGAAGAATAAAGAATGGAAAACAAAAAACCAAAAAAAGTTCCCAACAGCAACACAGAGGAGAAAGGGAATAGTATCTAAATGAAAGATGTGCAAAACCGTTATTGGAAATATTGTCAGGCCTATATTTGAAGACATTAGTGAAGCAGAGAGCAGTGTGAATGTCTTGCTGTGGTGGTCAGATTGCTTAATGCTGACTTGTTTGAACTGCTGTCACTGCCCAGAACTTGCAGGAAGAGGTAGAAGTGACAACACTTTTTATGCCCCTCCTGTTACGGGATCACTGCCCTGGTTAATAGAGCAAGAGATCAAATTAGTAGAGAATTTCTGTTTTAGCAAAACACAGGTCTCTAATCAAGTTTAAAAATAGGTTTCTTAGAAAAAAAAAAGCCAATAAGCTGTCCACTGCTGCATTACAGCCCAGGTTTTATGCCACACTGAAGGACAAAACCACATATAATCCCCCTGTGATTCTGAAAAAGCAGACCAGAGGATAGCAGTCTAGACCAGAGGATCAAGACATTCTCAGCAGACAAGTCTGTCCAAGCTCCACTGTGTCTTCTCAGTGTAAGAAGAAATCTTCTGACCTCTCATTTAAGTCTTTTCTTCTATTTCCACAAGCTCTCAGAACACAGCTCAGACACAGCATCCTGGTCTTCTCAGGACTTGGGCAACTGAACTTCACTCATGAAAAAACAACTGCTGAGGGAGTTTTACAGCCTTCTTTAGAGAAACTCAGCATTTTTTAAATCATCAGCTTATCACTATAAGCTCCAACTAGTATTATTATACAAACTTTGCTGATGTCTATTAAAACTTGCTGGCATGTGTGAAAGGGGCAGAATCCAGCCAAAGAACACTGACTGCGAGAAACCTCAGGGTCACTGGTCTGGAGATTTGCTAAATGGCCACTACACACCCATTCCCTGAGCTGGACAACCTACTGCTACTCTGTCAGTATCTTCTGAAGGCAGCAGCATCCCTCTGCTGCTCTCTGTGATAAAAGAAATATCAAAAGGGTGAAGTTTACTCCATGACATTTTCCCTATAACTACAGTTACAGAGGATGTATATTCACATCCTCTAAGGCAAGCTTATTCTTTTGTTTCTGAGAGAGCAAGGCCTGGTTTTATTAATAAAATATTATGTTTATGAATCTTCAGTTATGGAGAAAAAAACCACCTTTTTCATGAAAGGTGTTAGTCAGGATTCTAGGACAGCAGACAGGACGTGTGTTTACTGAGAGGAGTAATTGCACTTCAGTTTAACAAATTAGAAATAATTATCTTTTCTCCAGAAAAATTGCAGCTGAAATTCCTTTCAATGTAAAATATTATTTTCTAGGAATCTCTGATATTACTTTATCGTGGGTATTACTGGCTGAAAATGGACAGTTCAACTTCAAAGTGCAGCATGCTCTAAAATGATCTTTTAAAAAGCATATTCTATGTGTGAATCTGTTTAGAAAAAATCTTTAATTAAAAAAATATATGAAATTGCTTGAGACATTTATTTGTTCATGGAAAGAAATGTACCTACATCATTTTAGGAAAAATGGGCAAATATTTTGCTTCATCGTGTTTTGCCTTTTTTTTTTTTTAAGATCCTTAAATGAAGTTCCAGGTTGCAGTTTATGTAAGTCATTTGCAAGTCATTTACAATATTTTTTTGAGTTACAAACCAAAAAAAATTCAGAAAAAAAGAGATGACTGTCCTTTCTGGTTTGACACATTCTACAGGTGGAATTCAAAACAAAGAACTCAACTTAGAATGCAACTAGCTTAAAGTTGAATAATTAATTTGTGCTAACTTTGTTTGTTGACCAGGAAATCAATTATGTTGGAAAACAAAAGGAAGCATTTTTCCATTGAGAAGACTTTATCTGCTTTTTTTTTCAGGGGAGAATTTTTGTTGATGAAATGCAAATTTATTTTATTTGCTTTCAATCAATACAGAATCATGATCGGTTTTGAGTGAGATTGCTAAAACCTTACCATTTTCCAAACATAGCTCTCAGTTGTTAAACACATCATTTCCCCTTTAAACACTTTGAATATTTTAGGCTTTTTTTTCTTCCCTCCTCAGGAAATAATGGATGTTTAAAGGAAAATGACAAGTTAGTACTGAAGTTACAACCAAAACAAACTGATTTCCTAAATCTTTTAAGTCACAGGTGGCATGTTTTTAAAAACATGGTACCAAAACCAATTCTTAGCTGGGATTTCAGGTACATCACAACATCAGTGTTCCCTGGGCTTGCAACACTGATCTGCAGTGAAGAGGAGGGTAGACATGCGCATTTTGTGTGCCTGGAATACTGAAGAATGGGAGCAGTGTGAAGAAAGGCAATTTTGTAAAAACAGACTTTAATGTTCTAAGGGGATACCTTTTGGACTGTTTTTCTGGCTCAGTGATCACCTATGTGCACAGGTCAAATTTATTTCAAAGCCCAGAAGAACATTAGCCGTCATTCCACCGGGGCACAAACTGGTGCACAGGGCACAAACTGAATGTTCTGCATTTTTTTAATGGCACTAATGCTCAGTTAGTTGTAGAGTTCAGTCCCTGAAAGTGTACAGTCTGAAAAACTGATTTTTTTTTCCTTGTTTTTCTTGAAGTCAGCTTGTTTCTTCTTACATACATTTAGAGACCTTCGAATTTGGTTAAGGGACCACTTTTTTTTAAAGTTTGAAATTATCTGTGGCAGGCTGATAAGCTCTCTCAGGTTGCGTTGCATTGCATGATTGCCTTGCTCTCAGCAGCTCTGCTATTTCTTTTAAAGAGGGAATCTTTCAGCTTGCAACAGAAGGAGACTCACATGGAAAGTCATATAGTCTTATTCTTCAGAAGTATCACATCCATATCAGTTTTAAACACTTAAGCATGTGACACAGGGACAAGCAAGCAACCAAATACCTGATGATTGTTGTTCCAGACAACACATTTTATTTTCATTTGCAACAAGTTAAGAGTTTATGTGTGTCAGCTAATGCAATCAAAACTCACTAACAGTAACTCATTAAGGGGCACTAACTTAATTGCTTCCAGTCATGTATGCAAACCTAGTCACCAATTTCCTTGAACATGAGAAGAAAACAGAACTGCTCTGTAGTCTCTGATATCTATTTGTTTTCCAGCCTTCATATAGCTATATGATGATTTTGGTTGTATGAACAGTCCAACAGTGGCACTGCTGAGTTAGTCTGGACTCCTCTGATTGAGTCCAGAATTTTTCTCATTCAAAGTCCTATCTCCTCTGGCTTAATTCGACCTCTCCTTCAACACACAAAACAAAGCCTCACACTGCTGTAGCTTCTTTTCCCTTGCCTTTGCTTCAATGACCCCCAGGCAGACAACATTCTGATTTTAGAACGAAAACCACCTGCAGCAGTGGAACACTCTGGCAAGGACATGCTCTGTTTCCCTTCAGGACTGAGAAATTCTGTCAGACTTAATAGAGGCCAGTTGCTCAGTTTCCCACCATTCTCCTGTAATCTGAATGGCCTGCTATATTATGACAGGATTAAAGCACTGAATCTTTGTGGATGACTAGTGCAATATGATACAAATGTTTTCTTGGGTTATGTGTGATTTTTTATGGTACACATCATGCTGGCATCCTACTGTGATGGTCCACTACATTACTAACGTGATTCCCTCAGGCAGATTGCGCAAGTCAGATGTGTGACTGCTGTCTTCGGAAAAGGTTTAAGCTTCTGATCAAAGCAGCTGAGACTGACATAAGGGGTCGTGGTGGTTCTTAAACCCTTCCAAAGGTGTTAGGAGACTTTCTCGGTAGAGGAGGAAGCCTAGTAGTGTTCCTACAGCATATTATATAGGACAGGAAAAAATAGTTATACTTCCTGGTTTCTTGAGACCGTTAGCCAATTCTGATTCCAGCTAATCCAGCGATTCTGAATGAAGCTTCTGGATTTGACGCATCTTGGTTCAGATCACTGTCACTGAGACCTAAAATAGCCCTTGTCACCCAGCAGAATCTTTTTTTTTTTAATCTGGTCAAAAGCAGAGGCACTTTGAAAGGGAGCTATTGATGCACAGTGAGGCACACGTAGCCAGATAGTACGTACCTGATAGTCCCTGGATTAAACCTCAAAATACTTATTTAGAATTACTAATGCTGCTCCTTTCCAGGTCCTTAGTCTGCAATGTGATGTGATCCTTTTTTCTTTCCAAGTCTTGAGAGAGCTTCTCACTGTGGGTGCTAATGCAGTTCAGCTTGAATTAAGATTGCTGTTCGGGTAACCTAACACTGATGACTGCAACAGGGTGGATTCTAAGAATTCAAAGGCTTCTTTCAGGCCTAATCAAGTGCATCTTCAGGACCTGAGATGCTAAAAAGGGGATATGAAAAATTAAAGTATTTTCTTATATAAAATGTAAGTTGTATCTTGAAAACTCCAGGTATTTTCGTACATAACATATGTGTATTAGCCAAGTGTAATAAACACTTTGTTTTGAGTGTTTTTTGATCTCTGTTTGTAAGGCAGACAATAATTGTTTTCTTCATCAACATCATAGTGGAGTAACTTGATTTGTGATCTCTGTGAAGTCAATATGGGTCTTTGGAAAGACTTATATCTGAAGTTATTACTAGTGACATATACTTTTTTCTCCCTTTAGTCTGTCTTTCTAAATCTCACTTGCTTAGTTAGACACTCTAAGGAGAATTACTATAACCAGCATTTTTTTTGGCCGGGATAATGAACTTAGGTGCTATGGCTTTTCTGATCCAATTCTCCTTCATCTGGTTAAGCTCAATTAAATTAACTGTACTGAACTCCCAATATTACAGCAATACTTTTTTACTAATTAGGGCTAGCTGTGTTGCTGAATTAGACAGATGTATCAGGAGGACATAACTACACAATGTTATAGAAAATTGTCGTGTTCTGAAACACTCAGACAATAGATATGAGAGTCTGCTTCATTCAGGGTCTAATTTCTGAGGTTTCAAGTAGCTCTTTTTAACAATCCTTCCTCTTATGTACATGTTTGCAGAAATAAATAAATGCTCTGGGAAAAACAACCCCCTCCTCTATAGCTCATGGCTCCAAAATCAATTTTAATTGCTTGCTCTCTCAGCCCTAAATCCAAGCCTGCTCACATTGTCATGGTCTCCATCCCCTGCTTGAGATACCTGATCATCCGCCAGATTGTGCTTTCTCTTTCAAAGACATGAAAATCACTAATAACCCACAGGCTGTCTAGGAAAAGCTGTAACCCCATTTTGAAATGTGGGCAAAACATTAAGTGCTGCCACTTACACTCATTTAGCCTTGGCTTTTCGAGCAAGGCCTAAGCTATCTCAGGACCAGAAAATTTTTCTCAAAGTCTTCAAAAATTGAGACAAGTGGACTTAAGCATTATTCCTGCAGAATAAGCTGACTTGGAGAATTGTGATTTCTGACTTCACACAATCAGTTTTGCAAACCAACCCGTTTGTGTTTTCCAAATGCAGATGGTGATGATAAAGATCAAGCTGCATGGAGCAGGCAGTTACTGCTACTCATTGTCCTTAAAGCACAGTATCTGATGGCTAGTACCATTACATGATGTTACCATTGCCCCATCAGGGTGCAGTCTAGAATCTTCTTTCATTGCTACTAAAATGTGAATCTGAGCAATGTGAATACTTCAGCGTACCTAATTCATATATGCTTTGTATGTCCATATTTGGCTTCAACTGTAAAATGTAACTGAGACAGAAAAGAAAAACTGACAGTTAGGGTACTCTATCAGCTTGTTCTCTGTCTTGCATTTGCGATTTTGTATATGGTATAATTGTGTTCCAGCATATTTGCAAACAAAACACAAATGCCTTATCTAAGCTGAGACACATTATTGGACAGTAAGTCCGATTCAGCCTTGTATGCAGAAATGAGTGGATGCTATGTTTAATCCAAATCTAGATGTTTACACCGCAAAAGGCAGCTGCTACATGTTTTCTGACAGAAACAGAAGACTACCTTAGCGCTCATCTTCTTTCTTATTTTTTTTCATTGTATATAGACTGTATATATATACTATATATATTTTGTACATTGTACATAAAATGTGTGGTTTTTCCATACTTAAAAAAAAAAAAGGTGACCAAATACAATTCTTTAAAAATTGAGTATATTTATGTGACAGTGTGATGAAAGCCTTAGCTCTTGATATGTAGCCTCATTCAGGGATTCCATACAGCCACTGCTCTCTTGGGCTTTTCAATTCAATTAGCAGCTTTATTCTTTCAAAAGGTCTATGTCCAAAGTTTTTAGGCAGAGAATCCAACATGGACTATGCCAGTTCGTTTTAAGGCTTGACAGGTATCCTCAGCCAGTAATTCTCCTGGGGATATAAGTAAGGATTTGATTCAAGTGGAGGAGTTTGCAAAACTCCTTAAAGATCACACTTTAAACTGGTACATTTCTGTCAAACCTGTGTATATATGTGTTGCATGTCATTTCCCCTCTACTTAAATAAGGCAGAGCTCCTATTTATCCCATTCATGTCTCACAACTTCAGCGTATGTCCTCAAGATCACTCAGTTGGTATTCATGTGAAAGTCTACAAAGACCTAGAAAGTCTTAATTCGTGTTTACTATGGGCTTTAGAAAGACAAAGCTTGAGAACCTTCCCTGTGAAGCTCCAAAGTGGCAAGTCCCTCACTCTCCTCGTAGTCTCTAAAGCCTAGGATTTCCTTCTCCTTGACAGGTATTGTGAGTTTTTTTCTGACCACTATAAGAAAGATCCACTCTTTCTTAACTGTATCCTGATAGATCTGCAGAATATCTCTCTAGTCAGTTTTCTTATTAGATGTTATATTAAATTATGACAGTTTAACTATGAAGTAAAGGTTATGCAGTCAGCCTGTCTTATCCTTATGTTATTCTTCCTGTCTGCTTCTCTCTCTGTCCATGCATCTCTAAGCTCCTTATTAGTAGAGGAAAAGTTAATTACTGTTCTGTGATTGAGATAGAAGAGACAAATTGATTCCAATCCTGAGGAAAGAAAGCAGAACTTTGGTACTGAACATGTTCAACTAATTTCTGACTTAATACAGCACTTTCATCTCTTCTTCAGGGTGGGGATCAGCCTAGGTTTTATGGTGTGAGTTCTAGTGTCATATAGGTAATGTTAGGAAGAAAAAAGACAGAAATTTGCAAAAGCCACTTCACCACTTCACTGTGGCTAATAGCTTGCAATGTAGTGTATAATCTTTGGTCTGCTAAAGAAAATTTGACTTGCTTTTTATGTAAAAAAATTCATCTCATGTGGGCTGGTGCATGTTTTAGCAATGTTCTTTAGTGGTGAAGAACTGATAATTTTAAATTTTGGGGCTATGTGGAAAATATTCTGTTTTCACACCTATATTTTCTTTGTAAAATTAAGATATGAAAAAGTATGCCAGGCATTCTGGTTAAGAGAGTCTAACACTGATGTGAACAATTTCCTCTAACTTTAAAGGCTAATGCCTCTGTCTATATTTAGAAACTTGTGACATATTGCAGTATTTACTCTCCCTCTTGCTTCCTCTCTATACAGATGTGTGGCACTATCCTATCTAGAATCCAGAAAGAATCACCCATCATCTTCCATGTCATCTAGAAACAGGAGAACACTCATACATTGTAGTGTTTATTACACTGTACTGCACTGTGTATCAACAGCATTTTGAATCATATATTCTTGCTGTTCTATACAAAAATTACCACAGCTTCTTTGGACATGTCTGCTCCTTTTTTAACACTCTCACCTTGTCCAGATTTTCTGACCCAATGTGGATCAAAGATTGCTCACCACCTTTTACAATTACATTGCAGTTCAAGTGGTCTGGTGAGGGCTAAACTATTTTGTGAAAGCTGTGGATATCTGTACTTTCAGTATCAGATTCACCAAAATAATGAAACTATCTGGAATTGTTGCTCTTGACACAAGGGTGTGGGTGCCGACAGTTTGGTCAGAGAGAAAAACCAGCAGCGTTCTCAGACTGTCCTGGGAAAGTTGTGAAGGAGTTGGAGAAAGTATGTAAACAAGGCTTTGCACCTGGGGTCTGTGAACTTGTGATACGTGAGAACTCATGGTGTTTGTCTTGGGATGTTTCCAAAGGTTGTTCTCCTTTGCACCAATCCACCCTGAGGGGTGTCTCTAATCGTTCTTTGTTTTCCTTTGTTGGACCAATAGGGTCCTACTTTGTGAACCAATCTATAAAAGACAAGATTTTCCTAATAAACCACTCTTTTCCTGTCCTCCGACACATGAATATTATTGCCGCGGAGTTAAATCGACAGCGACACAAGGGGGACTTGCAAAGTGAAAATTACGTCCTGGCTCGATTTCAGTACATTAAATTGCTCCTTAATCATGCCTCTTCTAAAGAATAACAAGCTACAGTATTCAGTGTATCAGTATTCAGATATTAGTGTTCTTCAGAGAAATGCAGTTCAGAAACAATTCAAGTCGAAAGAAGTTTGAAAATGAGAAAAGTGGGATCATATTATTTCACATTAAAAAAAAAAGATTCTCCAGGGCAGAAAGCCAAGAATATCCAGCTGTTGCCTTTTGTGAGTGCCTCAGCATCCAAGGACAGGCAAACAGGGGCTAAATGGGAAGAAAAGGAAGTACCATCTACAATAAGGAATGACACAAGAGATTTTGGGGAAATATAAAAAAAAATTTTCTTATTTTGTGCCAAACTGAACTTAACTCTTTGTGACTATGTTTCAGGAATTGTCTGGTACTTAGAGGCACTGGTGAATATTTTGTGCATTTGTGTCATATACTGGGCATTCAGAGTTTTTGCCACTGACAGATGCTAGAAAGAACTATCTCCATGTCTCCACTGTCTTATTTAAAGGTAGAAACAATAAAATATTTTTGTTCTTTGTCCAGTGCTGCTGCTACCTGTAAACATTTTCATATTCAGAATTCTGCCCTTTCATAATTTCCAAATGTTCAGATTAGGCTAGCTTACAATGGTTTTATGTTTTGAGCCGGGCCCCCTTTAAGTGTCAAAAAAGAAGCAAAAAATGGAGTAGCTCTATGCAAATAATAAAAATATCCTTTATAAAAGATAAGATATTAAAGGGCTACTGAGAAACATTTAAGCCAGCTGTCACATATCAGATAATGCCATTTCACAGAACTCGAAGACAAAGAGTGTAATTTTCCTGGAAGTGAAGTAGCATATTCACACTCTTTTTCAGTTGAGAACAGGATTAAAAAAAAAAAAAAAAGACAAAAAAGGCATTTGGCTTATCTTCTGCTAAAGCCTTTGTGTAATTCATTAAGCAACCTTATCTAAAATTATAGTGTAGGGCATTTGCTGATGTTTTCCTGACCCAATGAAAACATAAATAGGTACTAAACCCAGCTGGTCATTAACTCTCATGTTAATGCTCTGGGCTGATTCATGTTGTCTATTACACCTGATTGGATTTGGCTTCCCTGAGCAGTTAAATGCTCCAAATTCCTCCTGTGGAGGACATGTTTCTTTTAGTTTGTTCTAAGAGTCAGGCTTATATGCTTTTCATCTGGTCTGGGCCTGTAGTTTCACGTGAAGCAACACCCTGCTCCA
>VXBQ01017091.1:0-10919 GCA_013400175.1 Phainopepla nitens | reverse complement strand
TGCAGATTTCTTCCACAGGGTGTTTAAAGATCCATTCTTCTATTATGAAAGGAATAAAAGAGATGATAATAAAAATGGTTATGCAGTTATTAAACATTTTGATGTTCTTTAATATTGGTGAGTTTTGTTTCATCCTTACAGACTGATTGTACAGTGGTACAGATTGCACATACTGCTTTTTAACTAGGTTTTTGCAATATCTGTGAACCATTGCTGTCTTGCAGACAGTACATAGATTATAAGAATAATATTGTATCACGTCGAACACAAGTCACATTTCTCCATTTATCAGCCTTTTTCTAATTAGATTTTCATGGACTTTAAATCCAATGGTCAAAACTCATATTTTATGCTTAAACTTAAATAATATTAAAATAGCACCAAATTGTGGTAGTTTCTGTTAGAAGCTGCAACTTGTAAATTATCATCATCAATTCACTGGAGGGCAGTACACAAAAATTAAAAACATATTGTATTTTTGTCTTTGGAAAATTTCTTTTTACCTTGATTGCTGCCGTATGGGATAACTGAAAAATTATTTCCCTGTCTCTATGTTTTGACTCTATATCCTCCATGCTGCAGATGCTACTTTTATGCCCTTCAGTCTACTTGTGTTTACTTGTGTTCTCAGTTTACTTGTGTGACTGTAGTTTTTGACAACCATTTCAAGCAGCAATTTCTGTGCCGAAGAGAAGGAAGCCTACTTTCTCTTCCTGCCTTTTGCCCTACAGTGCGTCATCCTGGCACCTTGTCCATGCATCCCCCTCATGAGGTTGCCACAGTGACAGCACAGCCTTGGTCACAGGCCCCATGACTACAGAAGTGTCAGTCAGTTTGGAAGTTTCAGTAGGTTTTATTCATCTGCGATGTGCTGCCCAGCCAACCACCTATTCTGCTCCCACAAGCCTGGTGACAACCCTCAATGAAACATTCACTTCTGGAACATTCACCTCCATCCTTGGGATGACATATCTCTATATTGTCCTTCACCTCCCCATTGCACACAAAGTGGCTGGTCTGTCAACCTTCCCATAGACTAGCCAGGCAGTTGGGCAGTAACCAAGTTGGTATTTGCTTTTCAAAGAATATGTAGGGCAAAAATTAAGTATAACTGCAGAAAAATAAAACTGGAGTTACATATAATGCATTGTAAAAACTGATTTTCTTTCCGTTAAAGCAGCAAATTTTTGGTGATATCTAACTCACAACTCTTCTTATTTTTTTCAGACATGGAGATGACTTGATTGTGACACCATTTGCTCAGGTAGGCACAGCTTTGCCATATTTCTCACACGGCCTTATAATTTAAAGACAAAATGGCCAAAAGAGTTGTTTTCTGTTGTTGTTACTATATTTGTTTGCTTGAAACAACAAAACTGTTCAACAGAAATTCATAAACCTCCCACTCTGTTAACGATACCTCTCTTTCTTAAAGCTTTTTGATTATCTGAAAATTGAAGTGCAGCAGTGTGCAGCAGCACCTTTGATCTCTTTCCAAATACTGTAGCAGGCAGTCATGATTCAGATACATCTCTGATTCCTTTTATTCTGCTGTTTTTCTGATTACATTTTCTCCATTTGAACATCTTTTATGCAAAAAATACAACAAGATTTTTAGACATAGATAAATTTTACCCAGAACACTTATGTTCCTTTACAAAACCAGGTTTGTTTTTTCTATTCAGATTCTGGTTTATAAAATACCAGCTCAAAATTCTTTACAATTCAGATAAAAATACCACATTTTTCACAATAGAGCTGCCTTTTAAAGTATGAAAAGTATTCCTTGAACTCATGATGATGGGTTTTACTCCAAAACAGATAGGAATTATAGTCAAATCACTGTAATTATGAAGTCATATGTGATTGAAGGTCAATGGAAAGAGAAAGGTTGAGTCACATGCAGTTTCAAATATGAATAAAGTGGCAGCTTCAGCCACACTGTGCAGACTGCTTTGGCCAAATAATGAGCTGTTAAAAGATAATTAACTTAATAGTTTATTATTTATTTAATTATATTGCAAACAGATGCAGTGTTTATAAGACTCAATCAAGTCCTTAATATGAATAAAACCATCACCTTTAACTAGCAGAAACAAGATTAAGCAAGGGCCGTTTAAAAATGTAGTCTGAAGTGTCCGCTGTACCCTGAACATGCAAATTTGATGACATAGATAATCCATGCTGAATTAAAAATAAATCAGCTTGCTTCCTGATTTTTGGAAAGAAAAACATAACAAAATTAATACTGTTTAGTTAGCCAAGTGGTTTTTTTTATGATCTTAACTCATTTGGAAATTACCTCCAATAGCTTGAACACTGCCAGTCATTGCTAGTTCTTAACTACTTTCTCTTACAAGCTTCCATTAATTTATTATTTTTCTTCAGTATCCTACTCCATTCTTACCTCCTGTATACATTTAAGGGGTTATGAAAAGAGGGTTGTGCAATCCTCAACTCTGAAACCCAGCTTCCCATTGCTACTATTGTTGTTCTTTAGATGGGTTGTTCACCAGGAACCCAGGGCAGTATGGGCTGAGAAAAAGAAAATGGTCAACTTCTGCAAAGAGAGACCAGTGATTAGTGTTGCTGCTTTCTCCCATTTCCAGCCTAGCTCAAATCAACTCATGGTTCCTCTCTGACATCAGCTGTATTACCTCTCCCCTGACAGACAGATTCATCTTATTACCCTCATATGGTACAAAATTTTTTGCGTATTACCCTTCAGAAGTGCCTATGCCACTTATAACAAGTAGACACTCCACTGTATTCATTGTCTGCTATCTTGTACGAAATTAAGTCCAGAAAGAAAGCAGTTCATCTATGCCGTCTCCCCAATGCATAAAGCTTGTAAGAGCCTGCAGACTTTTACTACATTCTCAGGGGATAAATACCTCTTTATCTGGCCTTCTGCACTAGGTCCCCAAATCAACTGTGCCTCTTAGAAGAAACACATTTTTACTTTTCCTGGCAGTCTAGACAATCTCATTCCCTTTGTCCTTTGGAGTTTATGGAGACTGAACTGCAAATGAAGATTCTGTAATTATTTCTCATGCATGAAGTATTAGGGTTGAGTGGGCTATAATCCTCCACACTCAAATGCTTTTATTGTTATTTAAAAGAAATAAGTAGAATTAGGTAAAACAATTTCCTCGAGGCCCTGCAAGTTAGTCTGCCTTCAAACAGATAATGAGTTGTTTATGAGTAGAACAAAAAAATAGATATAAACTACTGTCTTTGTATTACAGACATATTATTGTTAAATAATAGCCAAAGGTTCCAGACTAGCTAGCCCGGGAAACCTTTTACAGTGGTTTTGCAACATACTTTCCATTTTCTTTCAGCACAGTGGATTGATCAGTCTCACTTGTGCAGAAATTAATACTGAAACCACCTTTTTCATTCCAGGTTCTGGCCAGCCTGCGTACTGTCCGGAATAACTTTGCTGCATTAACCAATTTACAAGACCGGGCACCCAGCAAGTGAGTGTCATTTTTTGGCCACTGAAATTTTTGCAGTAATACTTTTTTAATGCAAGCTAAGAAGACAAATAGATGTTACAGATTTCAGTCAGTGCCACCAAACCTGCATGAAATGATGATGAGGAATAAGTTTATTAATCTCCTAAAGATGTTATAGTTGATAGCTAAGACAACAGCCCCCTTGCCTTCTAATTGATCTTGCAATTTTTGTCCTTGCATAAATTTGGATTAGGTTTTTTCACCTTATATGATTTTAGATAAAGTAGTCATATGTCTAAGATCATTCAAAGATGATCATTCAGGCACAGCCTGAGTCTTACAAATGAAACAGTGAGCAGACAGCTGCACTCACTGAGATCGGCTGGCCTGATCTGAACCTAGAACTCTACTTCACTCATCCAAGGTAGTGATACCAAACCTATCCACAGTAGTTCACAACTATAAATTAGGCATTATAAATATGATCTCTCTCCAATCATGTTATAGCATCACAGTTAACACTAATACTAGTTACACTGGCAAATGTAGTGAAGTAAATTTCCTCATCCAAAACATGCATCTTGAGACCTTTAGCATTCTAAAGAGAAGAATGTTTTTGTATAAAAGTTGCATTTCAAACTATGTAGATGTGCTTAGGCAGGTTTTTAATGAACCCTCAAGTTCCTAAAATATTCCTGTCCTGGAGTTCCCAAATACTCCCCAGGTGATGTATTTTCTGTTATATTGTTAAACAATTCAGTCATCAGTGAAATTATGAGGCTTAAACCTTTTATCATTTCCTTTTTGACAGAAGATCACCAATGTGTAGCCAACCATCTATTAACAAAGCAACTATCACAGGTAAGAATAATTTATTTATAAAAAAAATCTAACTGAAAAATGCATTTCATAATAATGAACATATATTCCTTCATATCCTTATATTGCTTCACATCCTTATATCTGTTTTATTAGAGGTTTTGAGTTTTTGAGTCACATAGTGACTCAAATTGGTGACTTTTAGTGTTCTATCGTGTTAAATTCTGATTTCTATTTTATTATTCCAGTTTTAATTTCTTTCCCAATTCTTTTTCCTTATATACCAGTGTGTGACTGTGTAATGAATACATTCATTCATAAATTCTTGCAAGGAAATCCAGGAGAAAAAACTGATATGAGGAATCCATTCATCTTTCTTTTTTGGACATAGAGTTCTGTAGCTATACAGACTCAAAGTCTTCACTTTAAAAGTGCTTAGGCTATGAAGAGAAATTTCCAAAACTGAATTTTATGATTTATAATTTTACGTCCTATTTTTAGAACATTTGTATGAAGAAAAAATCCTTTTAAAAATAGTATTATTTTTAAGGAAACATTGACTTAAAAACAAGAATAGCAGTGTAAATTACATTAATATTTTTGAAAAAATTTTATCCCACACTATTTTGGTTATTTTGATGAAAATTTGGTCTTGGATGTCTTTATGGAAATACACTTTACTGGACCTCATATTCTTTACATCACGTTAATTCACAATTTACACAGTATAATTTTACAGGTAATTACTTTCTCTATTGTGTTCTGCCAGAGTGAAAGAGCACTTGCCTTTCTTCTTGATGAAAGTATACAGACACTTACTAAACAGGGAAATTATAATTTAAACCACAACCAGAAAGGAAATTTCCATAATTTTTAAACTGCTTAATATTTTAAATTGAATTATACACTTGTACCTCTAAGAAAAAATGGTACTTCAGCAATTTTGCTGAGCAGTGTGGCTTTTCAATGTTCAATAGTTTCTGCCTTTAAACTCTGGAATGTGTCAAAACAGAAGTTTTTTTTCAACTAACCTCTCACCTTAAAAGGACCCAGTCTTGGTAGTTCTGTATAGTAGTAGTAGTTTTATTCTCCTAGGAACTCCTACAATATGAACAGTTGTGTGTGTAGGGCTCATCAGGGGACAGAAGTTTAAGCATTTAAATCTTTTTTATGAACAAAAAGGCATTGTGTTAATTAAATAATAGAAAGATATGGATATATATGTAGACCAATTATATTCATGATCCTTTGCTAATATATATATATCTTGAAGAGGTAATTCTGGGCATTGGTTTCAAATTGCTCTTTAGAAACCATTTCAGTTATGGATATTATATCTATTTTTCATTTTGTGATTTGTCTCATAGCAGAGTAATCCAGAAGAGACAGAGATACTGTTAACTGGAGACAGAGATACTCAAAAATAGGGCTCTTTCTTTAACTCCAAGGGACTGACTTTGGAAAATCTGTAACACTGAGAAATTCATGACAGTAAAAGAAAGTTATATCCAGAAGAGATGTGCATGCATGTGAACACTACCTGACATGCTCTCCCTCAGCTATTTGCCTGAGGTCAATTTCTTTTCTCCAGCAGAAGCTGTTCAGACAGCAGGACCCAAGGCATTCTCTGTTGGAAAATGCTATTCCTCTTTTTAAATTCTCCCTGATCTGAAGGTTTCCATTCAGTTAATCCTCAGTACTCTACATGTCAGCCATACATCATCTGAAATTTTAAAGTTTAGAAAGAAAGTACTACAGTTGGCTCTCCAAATAATCTAGAAAATTCTTCTTTGCCAATAAATTCAAAGGAAACAAGAAAAGGCAAAGAATAACAAGGATAATTTAATCTAATTTAGTTTAGCAAGATTTTCTCAGAGATGCTGCTGGAACTGCTGTGCCCAAATTATGCATTGAACCTTGAAAGACTTTAATGACATAACAAAGATATTAAGGCACTATAAAGTGTGAAAATGACTACAATTCATATTGACTACTGAATGGAAATGTAGGCTGGATACTATTTTGCATGAAAGGGTTTTCCCATTCTTCGTTATAAGCTGGTTTTGATATTTCCATGGCAACAAATTTCATGGCATAGGTGCAGAAATATTCATAGGTTTGTTATTGGGGCATATAGGATTCTAGTAAAATGTCTTAACAGCACTATGTTAAGGAAGATATGTTAAAAACACTTCTGCTACATTTCACAGAATAATTCAAAACCCTTTCAGATGCTATTTTTTTGAATTCTTGTGCGGAATGTTCAAAATGTACCTTATACAGATCCTTCCTGCTGAGTAGTCCTCATGGCTTTGGTGTTCTCAAAATTTGTGTCATGGATTATCCAGAACAATACACCAGCTAGGGTAGAGCCTCATCATGTCATCCAGATGGCTCAGCTTGTAATCTCAGCAAGAACTTATTGGCAAGGTAGCAATCTAGGTGACCGGAGGGCACAGTGTCACCAAGCTATATTGACGATAAACCAACACTTAAGATGGAGATTTGATGTTGCTAAACTTCTTGGAAGACGTGTCTCTGGGAAGATTCTTAGGAAAGTGACAATCACAGAAGAGAACTACTGCAGGAGATATGGGGGCACCAACAAGGGAAACATGAAAAGCAATATGGTAAAGCCAAGTAACTAAAAAGGCAAGAGCAAAATTCTCTCATTTGCTATTTTACGAATTCAGCGTGAGGCATAAATCTGCGTCAGCATACCTTAGCAAAAAAAGTAAGAAACTATGACATTGAGAAGTAAAATAGCACAGGAGTCACATGTTCAAATTTTTAGAAGCAATAGCCACCATGGTAGCCTTAAAATTTATGGTGATTTTTCAATGTAAATATGTAGCATTTGTGATCAAAATAAAGTCTTTTCAATATATCCATATGAATCCCTTTTGGAAACTGTGTTGAAAGAAGCTAATGAATATCAATGACACACAATATCATGTTCATTATCAGACAAGTGTGCTATAGCATGCCGTGTTCCTTTTGCAGACAAATTAGGGGGTAGAACATGGGAGCTTTTCTTGTAACAACAGAAATTTTAGATGGCAGTTTTCATACTTGCTTTAGACTTTAGGATGTAAATATTAGTTTCAATTATACTAAGTGTGAATAAGCAGTGAATAACTTACTTCTGTTAGAAGTTTTCAAAGGGATATGAATTTCCTGTAAGTGTTGTCTCTTTCTCTCATGACTGAGACCAACGTGAGATAACTGGGTTTGCTGAACAGTTCTCACATGCTTGGTGTTCTGTACTTCAACCAAAAGAGGGGTGTCTCTCATAATGAATCATATTTCTGGTGTTTCATTTCAAACTGACAGTAATTCTCTTAACACAACCAGTGAAATACAAATATTTTGTTTTCAAAAAAATGAAACTATCTGTGACTCAAGGGTTGAGCTTGCCAGTTTTATACGACAATTCTGTCTGCACATCCAGTCCATGCTTCCAGAGTTTGCTCATGATGATATTGTGAGACAGTGTCCAAGGCCTTGCTGAAGTCACTGAAGGGACCTCACCTGGAGTACTGCATCTAGATGTGGGACCCCCAGCATAAGAGACTTGTACTTTCTCGACCCAGTCCAAAGGAAGTCATGATCAGAGATGATCAGAGAGGGCTGGAGCACCTCTCCTGTGAGGGCAGACTGATAGAATTGCATTGTTCTGTTCAGAGAAGTGGAGATTCCAGGGTGATTTTTTGCAGCCTTCAAGAGAAGCAGGGTACCATAACGAGGAGCTGGAAAAGAGAGGGAAGAAGGAGGAAGATGCCTACACTGATACAGTTAAAATGGCGAAATCCCCTTATTTTGTTGCGCACAGTTCTTATATATGNCATTTCTTATATATGATAAAATAGTTTACATTCCAATCCTGACTAAAATTCTGCCTAATTGGCCCATTGTTTTAACCTGTCTCTAAAACACTCTATAATTGGTATACTTTGAAGAAACATAGATTAGACTATTTTCAGCTGCGTCACAAACTCAGGCCTTTACAGGCCTCTGCAGGCCTCAATTAGGCCGCAGTTTGGACAAGGCTGGATTGCCCAATTTCTGCAGAGGCACTCTGTGTCCCCGCTCAAGGAGGAATTCGTCTACATTCAAGTACATAAAGGAGCCTATGAGAAAGCTGAAGAGGGACTCTTTACAAGGGTTTGTCATGATAGGACAAGGGGGAATGGTTTTAAGCTGAACAAGGGCAGATTTACAGTAGACATTAGGAAGAAATTCTCAGGGTGGTGAGACCCTGGAACAGGTTGCCCAGAGAAGCTCTGAATGCCTCATCCCTGGGAGTGTTTGAGCAGGAGTAGCCTGGTCTGGTGGAAGGTGTCACAACTAGATGATCTTTTAAGTCTCTTCCAACTCAAATCATTTTATGATTCTGTGAATTCTAATAGTAAAGAAAAAGAAACATTTATATTTCACGGTCCAGAGCATATTTAGATTTAGCTTCTGTTGAAATCCCTCCATCTGATCCATGAAGTTCAGTAACCAAGTAGCAATGCAGATGCCTTAGCTAGTTTCAGCTACATCACTTTTGCAAAGCAAGCTCACAATTTTTCCAACAATTGTTTTGAATATAGGATTGATAATCATCAGTTTTAATGGAGTTGAACTATTCTAGCACTGTTGAACCAGTTCCTCATCGTTTAGTGTGAAAAAGCACTCTAAAGTGACCTGTACATTGCTTTCTTAAACAATCAATAATATTTTTCATAAACAGGACAGATTTGGAAAACAGCTGTACTTACCATCAGGTATTCTTTTCAGTTAATCATTAAAAGGCCTTATCTGGATCATGATAACCAAACAGAGTTATCTCACTTATAGCCTTTTTAGCCACTACACAAACAAAACCATACTGCTTTGTGAGATACAGGGCACAAATTACCTTCAGACTGAAATTCATCCATGCATCCCCTGACCCATAGGAAGTACAGTATGCAGCTAACAGGTAAGGCATCAGAGAGCCTGGAGTCTGCTCCCCACACAGACTTTCACAGTCATGACCTCATCTTTGGCACTGAATTAGCAGCTTTATCCCTTGCACATGCAGAGTTTGTGAGCATTTGATATTAATAAGTGGAAGCCATTTTTATTTGCATTTAGAAAAAAATTCTCAGTGTCGTAGCTGGTGCAGCACTTTCACGTGCTACAATTAAAAAAAATAGCTGCTTTAATGGAGTCATTTAGTAATCTGGTTTTCCTTCTCAAAAACTATTGTCTCCAGTTCCGTCCCATTTGTTTGGGAAGAGTTATTAACAGGATACAGCTATAAAGGCTTGCTAAATGCTTTTTTCATCTTGATTTGTAGAGATTTAATTAATCTTGCAAAAGTTTTCTAACTGAAAGGCTTCAAATGAAATCTATATGTAGGGCTTTTTTTAGGGTCAGTGGGTTTGTAAAGCAGTGATTGACCTTCTTAAGGCAGAGCAGCAGGAAGAGGACTGACAGGGTTTTGAACCAGATAAGCTGTTCATGTATCATCTCACATTCAAGGAAATTAATAAAACCAGGGTACAAAACAGAATATTCTCTATATTTGAATAGTGCTCTTCAACATTCATACCTGATAGGCAAATATGTAAGCTTTCATAAAATAGAAAGTTAAACAAAGAAATCTAATAGTTTAAAAGATTCCTGGCAAGAATGCCCATGTAATTAAAACTAACCACTCAAATAAAAAATCAGAAAATAAAAGTAGACATTTTGCAGTGTCTAGATGAAAACACTTGGCCCTTGTGTATGAATTCAATTTTTCAACAGTCTGTTTCAGTAGAAATATGTGGTGATTATTAAAGTGCATAGAAACTAGAATGCATCATAAGGCTGACCTCTGCTTATTATCTTCATCTAGCACTTCAGATTACTTCTCCATAAGACTGCAGTGTAGTAGAGCCCTGATTTTGTTACAGACTCACATATTTTGGAGTTAGACTAGGGATCCATTTAAAAGGAAAATGTGAGAAACATTATCAATCTCTACATCAATAATCTGATATGCAACTCCACGTAAATCTTTGCTTCTTACTTTCAAACTGGTCACAAATTTTGCTGCACCAGTAGAAGTCCTCATATCATCATTTCACCCAAACTGTCCACTTTACTGGAAAGAGAGACAAGGTGACAAGCGTTATGTGGTTCTTCTCCTTTCTGAAAAGAAAGTCTGTGTCATTTACAGGCACTGGTAGAGTAGCACAGCAGAGAACTGTACATGACCCCAGGCTATATCTATTGCTTTCATAACAACAGCCGAACAACTGAAAAGAGTGAAATATGGTTTGATTTTTAGAACAGAGTTGAGAGGAATCAGAAAGATAAAAAGTACTCTTGCCTGTGTAATTTTTTTCACTCCTATTACAAGTGCTGTCCTTTGTCTGATGAATATAACTGAAGAAGATGTGGTTTCTGGTATGACTGTTGGATGCAATCTGAGTACCTTCTTTTCACATCTTCATTCAGATTCTGACATTTCTGATCAGACACACATTATCACCCGTCCAGTTTAAAAGATATATTTGTGCGCTGGTTTGAGATTGATTGACATTTCAGTGCGCAGGAAATAACCTCCCCTGGAAGTAAGGTTGGTTTGTGAATTTCCCCGGGGCCCGGTGTAAGACCAATGGT
>VXBQ01017090.1:231014-270029 GCA_013400175.1 Phainopepla nitens | reverse complement strand
AATTGGCATGTCAGCAGCAGGGTCCCCCTCTCGCGTTCACGGACTGTTAACTAAGCAGACAGTTCAAGCATACTACTTCAGCTCCTAAAACTTTTGCTGTTAGCAGAAAAAAGAAAACTATATCCATACAGCAAAGCTATTTTAACATCATACATATAGCATTCATCTTAATACTTGTGAAAAGCCAATATTATAATATGCACTTATAACAAAATTCTTGTATTTAAAAGGTCCCCTCTCAGTTATCTCTCCTCCAGGCTGAACAGGCCCAACTCCCTCAACCTTTCCTCATAGGAGAGATGCTCCAGCCCCTTGATCGACTTAGCAGCTCTAAACAGCCCAGCACATGGTGCGGCACTGCCCTGCATGCTCAGCAGGTGCTGCTGTGTCTGGAAGATTCACAGATGACCACAGAATATCCTGACTTGGAAGGGACCTACAGGGATCATCAAAGTCCAGCTCCTGGCCCTGCACAGGGCGCCCCAGTGATCACACCTTGTGCCTGGGAGCATTATCCAAACACTCCTTGAACTCTAAGGCCTGGTGCTGTGGCCCCTTTCCTGGGGACCCTGTTCCAGTTCCCAACCATCCTCTGGACGAAGAACCTTTTCCTCATAAATATACTGGTTTTCAGCTGAGATGAAGAGGAATATGGGATGAACAGAAACATAATCCAAAAAATGGTGACCACAGCTCAAAGATACAGACAGCGTCATATAACAAATAGATATCACTACCACTGCCTATGTGGCCTAATTTGTAACTTTGCATCTAGCTCTACTTACTTAATTTTTACAGAGTACACAACTGCATCCAAAGTCACACAGTCTGTGAAAGCAGTAAGAGATTACTCATATTTCTGACTTTTTTGAGGGAAATGAACTAAACTGAGTGTCCAGGAGGTATGGCCCGTCCATGGGCTCCCCTGGCAGCGAGCACAGCTCTGGGGAACATCTCTGCTCAGCACCTGCAGGGTTAAAAAAAGCCTCTTGCAGTTTTCCCTGTCCCTGCTACTGCTGGCAGTATTTTTTACCGATAGGGAATTGTGGTGGTTGCTGTCACATCTCCCACGTTTCCCTGGGCACTGGCAGGGTGCTGCAGGCTGCAGGCTTGGGGTGAGCCTGTTGTGTCATAACAGGCAGCTCCTGACCCTGAGCATGTGAGTTTCTGCTTCAGGGTAGCTCCAGTGTGGAAGCTGAGACAGGCTTTCCTCTCGTGATCCAGAAATGGGTCATTCCTCATGCTGCATATAAAACTCATGCATGCTCTGCATCACTTTTTCCATCTTTGTTTCTTATGTTTCTAGAGTCCACTGCTTCCATAGCTGGAGTCAGTGGCGAAATTGATGCATAATTTATCCAAGCTAGCCTTGATATGAGCAGAAATCAGAATATTTATCTATTTAAAGGTATTTTTGTCCAACAATTAAATAAACAATACAATGACAATAATTTTCTAATTTTTTTTTCAAAAATTGGTACAATACTAACTCAAGTTTCATTTTTATGGCCTATACTAACATAATATTTTAGCTTATGTGAAATTGGAAAAATGGAAATAACAAGTAAAGCCTAAAATGTCAGTAAGGAATATGTAGGAAGACCTGTCAGAATAATCTTTCATACTTGGGATCTGTGTCTGGAGAGTCCTGGATATGAGATATGAGCAGCTGTTTGGTTTAATATTTAACATAATGAGTAATACATAATACATTGACTAACCACAGAGGACTTTGGTCTACACTCTAAATTACAATAGATGATTAACCTTTTACAATTTTTTTTCTGAATAATTTCTTAGTGGGAAAAGATGAGCAAGCTTTTATTTTGAGAAGTAGGGAGAAACTGACTCAGTAGAATTCAGGAATCTTTAAGAAATACAGCAGTAATATTGGCTCATGAAGAGCAATCCTGTTTCCAGAAAAAGATAATTAACCAGTTGCAAAAAAAATACATTATTCATTTGTAGTATTCTTCTCATTAAACTTCCTTCTACTCTATAAAAGTGCCATGAGTTCACTTTACAGATGGTGAAACTGAAGCAGAAGTGAGCTAGACCACCATAAATGCTAAAGACGAAGTTTGAGAATGTAAAGGGATTGTCAGTAAGTTAGGTAGCTTTGGAGTCTGCTTCCATCGGGATTTGGAAGTTTGCACTATGAGCTTCCAATATTTTCACACCTAAGTAATTTTAGAATCTGTCTTAAAGTGACTTACCTGCTGCTGCCTCAGAGGCCAGAGGTCCCTAAAGAAAGAACTATTGCAAGGCTGCTTTCAAACTCTGTCTTGACCGCACCTAGACTTAGGCTAATCCTTCTGGCTCAGTGACTCCTTTGTTTGTGTGCACAGCCTCGCTGCAATAAATGCAGTATTTATGGAGCTACCAGGCTCCTCTCTTGCCCAGCAGGCATTCTGCCCAGCCCTGGGGTGGCGTGTCTGGGAAGGATCAGCCGTCCCTGGCTCTCCTGGCCTCTGGTATCTCTGCATTTTGCATCTTCCATGTCTTTTCAGGCTCTGTCATTATAAGGCTCTCTGATGCTGTGTTCTATACACTGCTTGGGAACTTCTCAGTCTCAGCACCTTACTCTGCATGTAGATTGTTATTTCCCACATACATCCAATACAATTTCCCTCCATGGAAATGATAATAAAGTAATTCAGGCTGGCAGGGGCAGCCTCAAGTGAATTAGATCAATTTACCAAGAAGAGTCTGCAGCCACCAAAATCCTGGCCATGTGGGTATAAAGAGCCATGAAGTCACACCTCTTCATCAGTGTGTCTCCTCTGTGAGGATGCATTTTACTGGGAGAAGGATCCTTTAGTGAACTGCATACTTTAATCAAGTTCACATGTCATACAAATCCCCAGACAACTCAGGGTGACCTAGGGCATTCAAAGAATAAAAGCAAAACACCATACTCAAATAAATGATTTACCTACTCTAACCATAAGTGATATTTAGCAATTAGTCTAATGCTTTTCAAATGATTTGTTTCTCCAATAAGTGAAATGATTACCAAAGTAATCAAACAGTGCAACTCCAGCTTATTATGTGGAAAGTGGGTGCCCCATCATGGGCCTGGTGGTGCCGTTCTTAAGGCATTCCCAGGGTGGGAATTTGTCCCTGTACCTCACTGCCGTGTCATTATGTGCCTGTAAAGAAGCCAGAGCTGCTGGTACTTGCACCCGCACCGGAGCCCGGCAGCCGCCTGCTTACACGCGTTGGGGAGACTGAGGAGGATTCACTCACCTCGACTTCGGGTTCCCACCTTGACCTGCACACGCTCGGGTCGCTGCACAGCGCTCGGAGCCGGGAGCCGGGAGCCGGGAGCCGGGAGCCGGGAGCCGGGAGCCGGTCCCGTTCCCCCTGTCACCAGCAAGGGGAGCTCCGCATTTGGGTAGGACCCGAGAGACAGCCCGGCTCCGCTACCGCCAGGGACAGGAGAGGGGGACGCTGTGAAATGGCACGGGATCGGTGTGGAGCTGTCCTGCTGTAGGCTGCGGACCGGAGGGGAAAGACCCGACCAGTGCCGCGTGCTCTAGGGTGGCGCTTGGGGCTCTTCGGAGCTCCGCAAATCACAGAATAGATTTCCTGAATTACAGGATGATTTGGGTTGGAAGGCACCTTTAAAGTTAATCACCTGGTTCCAACCCCCTTGCCAGGGCCAGGGACACCTCCTGCTAGAGCAGGTTGCTCAAATCCCTGCCCAGCCTGGCCTTGAACACTTTCAGAGATGGGGCACCTACAAATTCTCAGGGCAACCTGTTCTAGTGCCTCACTACCACCACAGGAAAGAATTTCTTCTTAATGCCTAATATCTTCCCTCTTTTGGTTTGAAGCCATCTCCCCTTGTCCTATCAGCACAAACCCATGCGAAAAGTTCCTCTCCAGCTCTCTGTTCCCCCTCTAGGGACTGGAAGGTTGCTATAAGGTGTCCCCAGAGCCTTCTCTTCTCCAGGCTGAACAGCTCCAACTCTCTCAGCCTGACTTCAAAGGAGAGGTTCTCCAGTCCTCAAATCATTTTCTGAGGACCTCTGGATCTACTCCAGCATCTACCCCTTGTCTTTCCTGTACTGAAGGCCGTAGAGCATTGCCAGTAGCAAGCATCTGCCTGCCTCTGCCAAGGGAAATTCCTTCGTATTTTGCAGAGTGAGGGCCTGCCTTTTTATAGTTGCCCTTCTTTGCTTTGCTTCACTGCTGTTAATTGCTTTTTCCTAGTCCTTGGAAACTGTAGAGAAGTGTCCCCAAGCTCTGGTTGCTTCAGAAGCTTTCCTGTGAGCTGGGTGTATCACAGCTGTTAAAACTTTATGAAATCTGACATTGCAGTTGCACATGTGATGAAACCCTGAGCAGTCTCTCTGGTTTCGGTACAGGCTGGGAATCAGTTTGTTCATTTTATGGAAAGATCAAATGTTATTTTCCTAGGATGGAAAGCATTTTGTCCCAATCACAGTTAAAATGCAATAATAGATACAGCATCATAGTGATCACCAACACCTATGGCAAATATGTTTTCCATTTGTATAACAAAACTAATCTCCTTGTTTGCAGCAGAGAAACATTCTGTGTGAGTGTGATGACCCAGAGCTGACCTACCACTTGAGGGAGGTTTGAAAATCTTCCTCTGGATCTAGGTTGAATTTAGAAGGAATTTTTAAATAAATATGAATTAAATAAAATATATATGTGCTTGGGAAGTATAGGAAAACAAATATTCTAAAGTAGGTCAGGAGCTGGAAAAGAAAAGCAGATTTGAAATGAGTTTCCTTCAAACCTGGAGGGCAGTGGAGAACTCCTAGTTTATGAGCCCTTTTTGGTGACAATTGATAAAATGAGCTCAGGACAGCAGTGAAAAAACAAACATTGCCATGGAAAAATGAGTAAATGAACACAAGAAATTAAACTGAGCTTCACAAAGCTCTGATACACCTTCCTTCTCTAGCTGTGCTTCCTGGTTCAAGTATGCCTGGATATCCCACAGGAATATGTTAATTTTGATGTTAATGTTTAGAACAAGTTTGCTCCTTTGTGTAGCAAAGGAAAAGTAATGAGGACTGCAAAAAATCAATGAAAGACATAAATGCTTTTAAAATCAAATATTTGGAATTTTCCCTATCTATATGCCTCTCCCATTATATGAACATTACCTAACTAGTCTGTATGCACCCCATACTCCATTGACTCCCTTTTGCCAGCTATGGAAGGATATATGATTTTATTATGTTGATGGACTGGGAAGACATCTCAAAAATCCTTGTTTAGAGAGAAAGATTTTGTGCTTTTTAAAATGAAATCTCACTTTTAAAAGAAAAGTAGTAAGACTCTGGCCATTTTACACATTAAAGCAGCCTTGAGACCAGAAACCAGAAGGTAATGCGAAATGGCATGTCTAACTTGAGTCAACTTCTTCATCTGGGGATAAGGGAGAGCAAAATCATTTTCCAAATGCTCTACCCAAAACTGTAATCTGATCCATGGCCTTGTGATAACAGTGAAAAGTAGCAGATTGCGAATGATAGGGGAAATTGAAAAAAAAAAAAGTATTTTTTAGTCCCTCTAGATACTCCCATTTTAAAGGTAGGCTCCTTGTGTCTCATATTGCAGAATAGCTGCTGACAGACCATGCTCCCCTGTGGTTGCACCCCAGAAAGGCTTCCTTGGGGTATCTGACAGATGTAATAAAATCCCTTTTTCCCGTTTTCCTGACGGCCACACCTCCCCTTGTAACAATTTCAAGGAAGGGAAAGGACAAGCTCCCATTTTTCTGACTGGAAGTTCTGAAGCCCTTGTCCAGCCCTCCTCCCACCAGATCCTGCTTGTCTAGCCCTCCCTGCTTTCTCTGGAGGGGAGAAAGAGGGAATAGGGGACCCTGGCTTCTTTGTTGCAGGCTGGGTTTCCCATGCTGCTGCACCCTCCTGGGTTACCCCCTTGCTAGGGCAGAAAGCCCATGAACAGGGCCAGACTCTGCTCACTTGAGCTTTTCCAGAAGCCAGGCTTCTTCCTCTTTCCATGAGCAACCTGACAGCAAAAGAAAACCCTAACTGCTCCACCAGGAATTTCAGGAGCTGATCAGCAGCTGTTTTTAAGCCTCTAGCAGTCATTATGCAGCTGCACTTGGTCATGAGTCCCTGCTGGCATGAGCAGAAGGAAGGGACAGATTCCCTCTATTTACCCTGCCAGCCAGTGTAACAGCCTCTGGAGAGCTCTAATGAAACAGTAAGAATTTACAGATGAGTAAGCAGGAAACCAGCCCTTCTTCAGGAAACCAGTAATACATTTTTCAGGATTGTACTCAAACGTGCTCCCAGACGCTGGCCGAGGATTCAGCTGCCTGCCCACCATGGATGTCGGAGCAGCACACACCCTTCCCCTCCAAAACCTGAAACACAGGACTTTTTCATTCATGGGAAATGTGTAGGTACTGTGGTACACTTAATAAGGTGACATTATTTTATACAAGCAAAATGAGAGAAATCAGATATCAGCTGAAAAAAATTTCCATAGTGCATTTTCTTTTAATGACACCTCAGACTTGCAGAAGTAATGACAAATACATGTATTAAAAGTTTCAAGTTATCTCTGGCTGGTTTGATGAAACTTGTTTCTCCATCATATGTAAAAAAGTACAATAAAATACTTGTAAAGTCTTGAAAAGTTATATGTTTCTGGTCTCAATTTATTGCCATTTGCCCCCCGGTGTGGAAATCACAAGGATTTTTCACAAAATCCCCCTGGAATCTGCAACTTTCAAGAAGTTCAGCCTCTGCAATCTAAATATCTTCAAACTTTAATTCATAAAATGACAGAATGTGAAAATATGCTTCAACTATTCCATTTGATCTCTCCCAGGTAGCTAACTTTGATTTTCTTTGGGCTTTGGCCAGAGGAGAAGTGATGTTTAAATAAACGGTTTTTTTGGCAACACAAGTGTGGCTAAACTGCAAAGAACTGCCAGGAGGTGATAAATGGACATCAGATGGGCTCCAGTTTGGACTATCTCATAGAAAATAAGACCCATCTAGTAAACAAATGCTTCTCCTCTGTTTTTGCATGTGGCTATAAATAGTAAACAAAGATATGCCTCGTATATTTTGCTGTGCACATTTAGTCCTTGGGTTGGTATCAGCTTTTTAAGACAGTGAATCACATGAACTCCAGGCTCCACATGCCTTTAACTTTATCTAATAACTCTGAATGTTGTGGGTCCATATCTCTGTTCTAATTATTCCTATGAAGATTATGCTGTTATCTATAGGAATGTTCCTAATTAATCCGAAGTGTGTGTGTTTGTGGAGATGATAATTCTGGAGGCTATCTCCCTGGCACTGTGTTTCTCTTGGTGAAGATTAGGAATCACATCTCTTTGGGTTAGCAGTGTCGTGGGCCACGCAGAGCAGCACCTCTTGTGATAAAGAGATTGTATTGCCATTATGCTAGCAGGCATTTTAGGATCATGTACTGTGTGTGCCTACCCCTAAGGAGTGCAGACCTCTGTGTGTAGTTTTCTGAGTAACTCATCTAGCCCAGTTTAACACACAGAGGAAGGATGCTGGGGGAACCATGACTGCAAGCAGTGCCAAAGCAGAAAATACCTGGACAAAAGAGACTTTTCTGCTCCACTATCAGCTTGCTGCCAGCAGCAGTGAGATCAGCTAGTAAGAACACATGTTGACAAGGAATTTTATAATATATTTTTCAGAACAATTTAAAGACTCATGGAAAGATAAAACTCAGTACACTGATATCACTGCATCTTCTTGAACTGGAGCAGCTAATGTTAATCACAGGATTTTTTGTGTTTGAAGATGCTTTTCTGTGACAAAAGTGTGGAATTATTAATGCCTGATCCCAGGCAGGTTTCAAATGGCTGGTACCTTTACAAGGTGAGCAGCTGAAACCTGGGCAAAGCTTTCCAGTTATTACAGAGAATTAGGTTGCAGCATCTTCCTTAGCCAGCAAAGCCAATACTGGCATTTCATAGGGGTGGTACCTGCTCTACTGAGCAAACTAGCCAGAGAGAGAAACCATTTTCAAAATAAGACATAAGCATGCAGCAGCAAAGTGATCACGACTCAAAAACTTTAAATACCAAATAGTTTGCAAATGTGCTTTGGAAACAGATCTGTATTCATGGTACCACAGGAGCCAGTTACAAAAGAAAATACAAAGGCAATTCTGCAGCAGGATTTTAATGTTTGAAAATTTGATTCAGATGACTGGAGTCTGAAACACATTTCCAGAAATATATTCTCTGGTCATTCTTGCAATATTTGGTTCTTACACTGTATCCCCTAGTTGCTCCAGCTCCACAGGCAGACTGAGAAGCCAGGGATCATGGAGTAAAAAGGCAAGGGAGAGTATAACCTCTCCTGTGCTCAGACTGATGCCAGTGCCAGACCATTCCTTGAGACTATTCAGATTTTTCAGCCCTCCATCTGCTTGCCCAAGTTGGAAAAATTGTGAATGAACCTTTAGTTTCCCATGAACTTTAAGTCCACCATAATTAAAAGATAGCTGTTAATTAAGTGTATGTGCAGCTCACCCAGTGAGTGCAGTTCCTAAACACCCTAAATACTACATCTGGAACAGTAATGCCATATGATATGCAAGTCTTTCTTCCTTGATTATTTTGGGATTCTCAAGATATGTTTTTCCCTGGCAATTAATTTTCCTAAGTAAAATAATTTGAAATGCAAAATCAATTTGTTATTACAAGCTTGTTTTAAGAACTTGTGCTGAGAAGGAATTGAAACTAGAGAGCTTTGTAAATTGTACAGCTGGTTTCTGCTCATTACTTTAAAATTATTTTCAGTGAAATAATATTATGCTTGTATCTGACACCTAGAAAGAAAAGCTAAAAACAAATAAAGCATTACCATATTTGCTAGAGATTGTGAATATCAATATTGCTTTCAGCAGTTTTCACTGATCTATGCAAATAACCGTGTGGTTGATTAGCTAGTCTGAGCTTGCATTCAGAATACTGAACTATGATCCATTAGTTATGCACATAATTCAGAGATGCAGTGCTCTGAAAATTCATGTTCTTCAGCAATTTTAGATAGAAATTTTAAAATGCCTGTTTTTGTAACAGCTCCACATTTTCACAGTGTGCAATATCTGTCCAGCTTAGTGCTTTCAGTGTTGAACAAGGCAAATACAAATTGCCTGTCTCTAACATTGATGAGTGTTATCAGTGGCTTTTCCTTGCCACTGTCCAGTGTGAAGAAGATCATCTTCTTTCATGTGGGTCAGTAAACTTCTGAAACCACTTCAGCTTCATATGCAGCTATTTCAGAACCTTTGGAAAGATAATTTCCTTCTTCTGAGGCCCACATCTTTTATCTGGACATGCAGCTAAAGACTTTACCATGTTTCTGGACATCATATTTATAATCATATCAAATGTTTGTAACTCTGTGAGCCCTCAATCACAATCTAGCAGCGATGTAGCACTAACCCTTTCATGAGGTATGTCCAGAGATCATTCAGATGTCAAGGTTGCCCTTCTTAGGAAAAACTTCCTCTTTGGTGACAGCACACAACTGACAGCAGGAAAACCTGTTCTCCTCAGCAGCTTTAACCAGCTGCATTCCTTCAGTGCTGCCAGCCCATTGACTTGAGCTCTGCTCTGATTTTCCAGGGTAAGGCAAAGTTTGAAAAGCAGGACATAGGTACATACGGATGGAAAATTGAGCAAGTAGGTTGCAATGTCAAAATACCCTTTAAATCATTGATAGAGCCTGTCACTGTCAAAAATCAGCCCTTGAATTGAAGGAAAGCCTTGCAATCACAGTTAGACACTGGAAACTTGTGCAATGGAGAAAAAAAATTTTGCTTTGTGTCATTGATAAACTACTGGCTCCAGGGCTGGGTCTGATGCTAACAGTTCTGAAACAGTAAAGAGAATAGTAAAATACAGCTGAAGCTGCACTGCTTAAACTGCAGAGATTTTTAAAACAAATCTGTCATCAGATCTCCAAATGTTCTGTTGTTACTCTTCCACAACTTTCAGAGTACTGACAGACAACCTGTGGGCATTGGAGTATCTGGAGGAGTTTAAACACTAGATTGTAGAGCCACAAACATGTCACAGTTTTTTAAAAAGACAAATGAAAAATCAAAGTAGGATTCTGGAGGAGAGCCCCCCCCATTTGTGAGGATGTATGGACGATACTCCTGTCTCTCAGCTGTTAAACAAGGCAAAGGCTAGCACAGCTTGCCCAGGGAGGTTGTGCACTCTCCATTGCTGGAGGTTTCGAAGACCCAACTCAACAAAGCTGTGAACAATCTCACAGCTGACCCTGCTTTCAACTGGAGGGTCAAAAAGAGACCACCTAGGTCCCTTCCAACCTGAATTATTTTGTGATTTTTGTGATTCTCTCACTGTAGATCCAAACTGCCTTTTAGATGTGCTGTACTGTCTGTTGATAGTAATTGCTAGAAATTGTTAGCTGGGTTAGCAGTATGAAAATGGAGATGTAAAATAGTATGCAAATTTTACAAATGAAAGGCCATTTAGACAGAAATAATGGCAAATAGAGTGATGACATTAAAATGATGGGACACTTGTTCTCTGTCACCAGCAATCCTATCAATTAAAATATATAGCCAATTTCTGAAGTTTTTCACTTATGCAGAGGCTTAATTGCTTAATCATTTTGCTAGAGGGATTTTTTTTGGCTTAAGATCAGTAATGACTTTCTTTGCAACTGCAAATTGTTCCAAGTGCATAAATGCAAACCAATTAAATTAATAACCACTCCTTTATTTTACTTCAGGCATACTAACCAGAGTAGCTTAAAAGGTAGGTCTTATACTACTGCACACAATGCAGACTCATTGGAAAGAACTGTGACTCTAAACCATGACTGAAATATAGCTAGATTTAGAAAATCTGTTGGTGTTACATTGTTTGAAATAGTAATTCCCCATGGTGTAAAAAGAATTTAAAAATCAGTGCTTTGTACAGTCAAGCAAGATCCTTTGAAGAGCAAAACACTCCTGGAAAAGAGAAGAAAAAGAGAAAAAAGGAATGGAAAAACATAGAATAACAAGACCAAAAGTTATATAAAAGAGAAGAAAGATGAACCAAAACCTTCTGATTTTTATGCCATGGGTACCATGCAGCTGTGGTGGTTACAGACTGGGAAAATCTCCCAGACTCCTATGGTTTATAAAGGGAGCAATACCAAATTACCAAGCTGGCCAGCAAAATGGGGGTGTTTTGCCACAAACATTGGGTGAAGGTTTTCCTTGGAAACCAGAAAAGAACCAGAAGTCAATCACATTCTCAAGGATCATTTTTTAATGTGGAGGATGTTTTCGTCTCAACCTACTTTCAGTGACTGACATTTACTGATCTATGAGAGCCTCCAGCAGGGTTTTTCCAGTTCACATTTACTTAAGACTTCAGAAGAGCCAGTGGCTGCAAGAACAGGACCCACAGGCATGAAGAAAAGCAGTTTTTCCTTTTGCAAACCATTATATTGCAGAAGAGTTTCTGTTAAGATCCACATGAAATTCTTTCTTTGTTAGACTGGTTTTTGATGGCTTTGAAGAAAGGACTATTAGTTAAAAATAAATTTAATTTTTATTTGCAGTCTCCCTGCCTTTTTCTCAATGTGGAAAAAAAAATTTTTATGGGCCAAGAAAAAAAAAAAGAAATTTTTTCTTTAAACATTCATAACATGGCTAAAACACCCAACTAAACAAACAACTCTTCTTTCAAATGGAAAGGGATCCAATTTAAAACATATAAGGAAAGACAGTTCAGCTGAGACATCCATGACAGGTGCTACATAGAAAAGTTGTGACACAAGAAAATTAGACCTGATGAAAAATCCAAGGCTATAAGTAAGAGTTAAATAAACTGATGTTTAAAATATGAAAAATCTGGAAGATATGAGATACACTATCTTAATTCCTTTGAAAGCTTTCCAAAGTGGAAGATTTTTGACAAATTACTTCAGACAGGAAGCTTGAATTTTGTATCTCTCCAGCTCCCACAGCTCTGCTATGATTTATGCAAAGCAACAGTAATCATCACCAGAGTCAGGGGAAAAAAGAGAGCGAGAGAATGGTTTCTCCTCTTGATTTGCATATTCTGAATAAATTTCTGTTACATATGCCTGTCAAATTTACAAGCGCAGCTAAAATCTTTGTGCAGTTTAAACAGAGATGAAGTAGTGACAAAGTGTGGAAGAGATTCAAAGAAGCTGGTGTGAAACAGTACAAAGATTTTTTAATAGAAGAATTTTTAGGTTAACTGGGCAATGATTTGTTTTTGACATCCATTTCAAATGACTGAATCAAGTGCCAAATGAAAAATACTGTAGATGAGAAACTGAGTATGCAGAACAGGCCGGGCTGTACACTCAGCAGTGCTACTGCCTCTGCTTTGCACACCAAAATGGTCCCTACATCACTTGCTTCTGCCATATTATGTGGTATCTCGGCCTTTTAAGATATTATGAAAGATCTCAGTAACTGAGCTCCTGAGATAGACTCATAGAATGGCTTGGGCTGGGAGGGACCTTAGAGATCATCTCATTCTAACACGCCTGCCATGGGCAGGGACAACTTTCCACAACATCAGGTTACTCAAAGCCCCACCCAACCTCATCTTGAACACTCCCAGGGATGGGGCATCCACAAGTTCCCTGGGCGACCTGTTCCAGTGCCTCACCGCCCTCTCGGTAAAGAATTTATTCCTAGTTCCCAATTTAAACCTGCCCTCTTTCACTTCAAAGCCATTCCTCCTTGTCCTGCCAGTACAAGCCGTGGTAAAAAGTTCCTCTCCAGCTGCGTTGTAGACCCCCTTTAGGTACTGGAAGGCTGCTCTTAAGATTTCCCCAGAGCCTTCTCTTCTCCAGGCTGAACAACCCCAGCTCTCTCAGCCTGTCCTCATAGAGAGGTGCTCCTGCCCTCTCATCATCCCTGTGGCCTTGCTCTGGACTTGATCCATCGTGTCCATGTCATTCTTATATTTGGGGTTTCAGAGCTGAATGCAGCACTCCAAGTCTCACCAGAGCAGAGAATATTAACTGTATGTATGTGTGTATGTATATGTATATCTATCTATCTATCTATCTATCTATCTATCTATCTATCTAGCCACATAAGACATGCCAAATAGCATGGTTATTTTATCTATGTATGTTTTTCTCAAATACTGGTGAGCAGCGTCAGCATTCAGTGTGGTGTTGCGAATTAAAAATTTGTGTATGAAAAGTAAGCAAGAGGAGAGTTTTTAAAAATAGCACAGGAGCGAGAGACATCTTCCCACCTGAGATTTACTTTCATACAGCTTTCTGAGAGTTTTCTATCCTCTCTATTCCCCACAATAGATTTATACCTTTTCTATTTCCCACAAGGGAGCAGGTGATGATTTTGCCTCCATATCAAAGTGGAGGAGCATGTGGTCATGCTCTTTACTGTGAGAAGTGCTAGAAATACAAACAAAAATAAAAAAAAAATTAGACACAGGGACAGAGTTCAGGCTGCATAAGCACAGCCTTGACTTAATAGTGCCCTATCTGCTTCATAAGTAAGTGTTTTCATTAGGAAGCTGGGCTTTCTCATTATGCACATTATGCCTCACTTTATAGCATCATCTGGGTTTTAACAGAGCCTTGATGACCTGAAGCTCTTGGCTGAAAAAATAATTAATGTTATGCCCACACAGACATTGTCTAGAGATATATCTGGAGGAGATTTAAATTAACTAGTTCATTTGGACTAGCTATAGAGTGCCAAGGTCAGGGCTGGCTGAAAAACTCACCCCAAACTGATTAGCTCAGTAAATAGCAGGTGGAAAAGTCCTGTGCTGAGCTTTGTATTGCCAGAGCTACACCAGAGCTGGATTTAGTTAATTAAATCTCTCATGGATATATCTGTCTGTTATACCTATTATTGGGGGAAAAAAAAGATGCTCTGCTTTGTGAGCCAGCTGCTTGAGTAGGCAAAGGAGGATATTTTAATAGCTGACAGTCACCTCCCACCTGGCCTTTCCCTGCCCTGTAAGTTGCTCTTGGTACCTCTTTCTAGTTCCACTACCTGCAGTCACAGAGATTTCTCACTCTGGAAGTGAACCCAGGGGAGGTTGGGTTTTCCTTGGGAGCCCCAGCAAGCCAGGGGGTGCCCCTTTGGTGTATGTGCCCCTCCCAACATCACTGCAGTTTGCTTAGTGGAAGTACTGAAAAGAGGTGTAAATCACTCACCCAGAAGTCATTGCTTTTCACTGGTGGAATACACAGCCACAGTATTTTGGAGGAGCACTTCTAAAACTTATTGTGGCTCAATCACCTGGAGGAGATGGATTTGCTGGTTTAGGATTCACATTTTGCCGCTGTTGTTTAACCTTACACTGAATTATGAAGATTGCTTTGGGTATAAAGATGCTGGGTTGTGAATGGCAGTCATGAGAAATGAGGCAGGGGTCCTCTACTTCTCTCCAGTCATGGAGGGGAGAAGACTGCTGCCACTTTGCTGGTGTGTCCAGATGAGGGGGTGTTCAGTGGAAGAGGCAGGGATGTGCTAACAAGACATTGATGCTTTCTGCTAGAAATCCAGGAAGAAGCTCTAGCAAGAAAAAGACAGATGACGAACTAGAAACATTCTACAGCTTATAAAATAACCAAATCTCAGTTGATTTTCAGAGAGTCAGAAAGGCTGATCTCTCATCTGTAGAACTAGTGTTATACTGAATTCTAGAATTTACTGCAAACAGCTATTTAATTTTTTTTTTAATAAAGGGCTTTGTTAACCACTACAACTTCTCCTATACATCACTTGAGCTCTAAGATCATAAACTAGTTAAGCAATAAATGTTAAGGTGAAACATTCTCTGGAAGGAATATTGCAAACCTGTCTGCTTTGACTTCTTGCATGTTTTCCTGAACCATCCAACTGACCATTATCAGACAGAAAATCGTTGAAGCATCTTATTTTAGTTCGTGCCAGTCCCTTTTGTTGACTCTCCAAACTTCAAGTTGCTCAGAAATGAAAAAAAACTTGTCCTACAGCATGGATGGAGAAACCAGAGTATTGGCCCATCAAATAAAAATCAGGATTAATCCATTTCAGACTTAAACATACTGCTGTCTTTGTGGAATATAACTGCACTGGAGCCTGAAGTCACCAGCTATAACAGACATTTTAAGTTACTGAAAAAAATTATTCAAATAATTTGATTAACTTTCTGAATATTTATGAAATGTCCTGGTGGGTTTGGCAATTGTCTCATAATCATTTGTTGCTACAGCTTATGCTGTTGATGTTTGAGCTACTTCATTTAAAGTTAAACCACACCTGGGAAATAATCACCAAAATTGTCTCTGACTTACATGTTCACCCATCAGATCACTTCCTTCTGTTCTTCAGTGTATCTCCTTCTCTTCTTTACAGATTAAATAGTCTTGTGTTCACCTCTTTGTCTTCACCAGGTCTTTTTGCATTCACCCCCAATTTCTGGAAGACTTTCATAAGTCATAATTGATGTTTGAAATTTGAGGTTCTGTCCTGCTGGGAGTGTTGAATAAAGCAGTCTATGAATTTCTGAATTTTCCTCAAAACTTTGTTCTAATTGTTTGAGCCTAATTGTTACATTAGACATAATTTCCAAGTGTGATGGCTAAAGAGCTAAAAACATTTTTTGTTTCTTCTATTAAGACATTGTCACTATCCTTTCTTTTAAAAGAAACATTCGATTGATTCAAAAGTATTTCATCAATTAGTGTGAGGACAAAGGAAATGAGAGATGTTCTTGTGTACTGGGAGCATTTGTGTTAGCTGTGCCTGAATGATTATTGTTGTAACACCTGAGGAAATTGCTTTGTATAATTGCAATAGTAGCTTGCACTTCAGTAAGATGATATCTACAGATTGTTTTCTTTGTAATGAAATAGTTCAGTTACACAGGCTATGGATAACAGAAAAGGTGTGACAATCGCTGCAAAGTCACTTTTTAGTGCTCCCCAGGGGCCAGGGCAGCTCCCCACAGGCTCTATCAGGACCTGGCAGCCAGTGCTTGTCCCACTGTCCCAGTCCCAGACATTGGGCACCTCTGTTTGACCAATATCCTGCCTAAACTATTTAACTCATCTTTTGAAGCATATTACCTGCTTCTAAAAGCTGCATACCTGAATGGCAGGAGCTCAGATATTATACCTCAGTCAAGTTTTCTGGGTTAGGGTTATCTGCAGCAATCATGTGTCAAGGTGTTTTGGCCAGACTTTTCAAGGTACAGAGCTAAACACAATGATGGTATTAGAAACTGTTTGTCGTTATTGGAATAAAGGTTTTGAAAAATCTGTGGTGTTTAGGAAAGAATGATAAAATATGGGACAACATTTAACAACCATCTGTTTCAATACGGAAGTTAAAATGACAGGAGATACTATGGACTGGAAAAACATCTAAGTGCCAAAAGCACTTCCTTAAAGAAATGTTAAGAATTTTCTTTTGGAATAGCTCCAGGGATCTGCTATATGCTCTTGGGGTAAGGTTTTATTATGGACAGAAACCTTAATAATGTTATGAAGGAAAATAAATGCTGCCAGCAACACCATTTTTATGAAGCATTTCCAGTTCCAGAGAGATGCTGCAGAATAAATGTTGCTAATAATGGTAAGGCAAATATTTCTATATGATTAAAAATTAATCTAGGCACCAACAGTCAACAGTATGAGAGACTTTTGGAAAAATTTCTATCCATATCAAGGAGACAGTGGTATTGTACTTGGTTCTTTAGTGTGAGGCCAGACACTCAAGCTATTGCAGGCTGCAGCCAGACCTCTCTGTTAAAAGGTTGACTCCTTGTTAAATATATGAGCTGAGAGTGATGCAGACAATCAACAGAAGCCTGGACATGAATGCCTTCTTGTGGGTGAAGGCAAGGATCACAGACCTCCTTTCCCTTCAGTGGGTTTTGAAGATGGCTAGTTGGAGTATAATGGCCAATAGCACATCTTCCTTAAGTGATTTTTTTTCTTGATAAAAATCAATTCAGAAAACTGGACCCAAGTTTGAAAGCAAACTCCAGAAGACAACACATGCTGAAAGCCTCTGTTCTCCAAAAATTGTTTTGCTAGATTTATTTAAGATTGTACACAAATGAAAGAGAAGGACCGGGATGCTGTGGAATTTGACTTAATGCTTCCAGCTACAGAACGCTGCAGCTCTCAAAACTTCAGTGGACAGTCTGGAATGCTTTTTGTTCTGTCATGTCAGGATCTAAATTAATATTCCAGCTTTCTCATTCAGAAAAAACAAACTGATCTCCAGCACTATGTAGTTCTAATTAGGAGAAGACAGAACTAATATTTCCTAAGGGTGTCTCTCCCAAGATCAATGTGACTAAATACATGTGGATACAGAGTGCTGCAGGGATTCTGAGGCTTGCAGAGCTCCAAGTGATCTAAAATATGTACTCTGATATTCAAATAGGAGACAAGTGATTTGGAATTAGCTGTGGATATTATCTCATAATAAAGCTAGATCTGAAAGTGTGTAAATTTAAGGGGCAAAATAATACAAAATATTTTGCTGTTACACTCTATCTCCATTTTATTTAGAGAATGAACAGGCAGCATAGAATTTGAAAACTATATTGAACTTCATAGTGCCATTATGCCTGGAAAAACACTGAAAATGTTCAGATTTTTATCCCCCACATGTGAGCTATACAGATTGTCTTGCAATTAAAGCAGAGAAATGTGAAAATGTGATGTTTAATTGTTTTCATTTCTCTACATCTTCCTGAATTCTTGAAAAGCAATTTGCCTGTCATTAAGACTTTTACAATGTCGATGCAAATGATCCATGGTGAAGGAGTGGATCAGGAGTTTGCAATGAAATCCAGGAGTCTGTCCACTGAGGCCTAAAAATAATCATTATAGCCCAGAACCTATAGTTCAGTGGCACTGCCACTGGCACAGTATTCTGAGGGAAGAAAAGCTTATATTAGGGTTCCTGTTTTTCATTCTGCCTGTTGCAGACTTGGCCAGTTTCCCGAGCCACAATACAGTTTCTGTGACTGCACAAATTTTGCTGACCATAGTTTCTGTCCTCATGAGCAAAAACCAAAAGCCCATATGTTTGGTGTACCTGAGCAGCTCCTGGTGTGGGAGGTGAAGAGGCTTCTGAACTTACTGCATGGTGGAGCATCAGGCAGGAGGCAGTGGCTCCCCAGGGAGCAGGTAGCTAGTGGGGACAATGAAGGGATCTCACTTTCAATCAAGGCAGTGAGGTAAAGAAGAAGGTACTGATGAACTATGGTAGAGAAAAGCCTGGGATCCTCTAGCCTTGTCCAGACCTTCTGGTGGTTACTCCCATAAAGGGGACAGCGTTGGCAGAGCAGGAGGATCTGGAAAGTTCTTGGTTGTGGCAAGTGTGGCATGTGTGAAAAGAAGCTATAGCAGAACTGAAAGGGTTACTATTTCTGTCAATGCAAATGCACAAAATAAAATGCACTAATCACTTTTATTGAAACTAAATTTACAGTGCAGAGGAAAATTATATTTGCAATGAAGTCACACTGCATTCCACCTATTAGATCTCAGATGACAGAATTTGTTCTGATGTAATATTCAGCCACACTGATTACTCATTTTTGTGCCAGAATGCTGTGACCAAAATGAAAAAAGACAAGGCCATTTAATTATTCCTAGAGGTAATACTGTTTAATTCAGAAACAAAAAGTTGGATTTTAGACCTCCATTGTTCATATCTACTTAAATGCATCATGAGGTCATATTCTTAATTTAGTATTTTATCTTAAGGAAGATGATAAAAAATAACACTGCCAACAGAACAAAAAAATTACATTTCTACTGATATGTAACTCATAAGACTTTAGAGAGTCTTAATAGATTTTCTGTCATTAAGCTGAAATATTTATATTACATGTACTGTGGCTTGGCATTAAAAAAAAAAAAAAAACCAAAAAAATGTTCGTATTCTTGTACCATAGCAAAGGTCAATAAAGGGATTGATCTTTCCTAGTTTCTGGTTCATGACACAATTTTTTTTTCTCTCTTCCTAAATCTGATTTAACTAAGGGAAAAAAAATCCTGGAAATAATTTTGAAATGGAATGCTGATTTTACACAGAATTCAGTGAGGATAATTTAAAGGGAGAACTCTGTATCTTCTTTAGTTTTAAGCTGCCGTCATCATGTCTTTGCACAGAGATAGTACAGGGTATCGGTATCTGTCTCTGTCTCTCTCCCTCTTCGGTGCTATATTTATAGCATCCCCCTGGCCATAAAAGGTCTGGACTGGGGCTCTGACATTCCACTGACTGCAGGCATTATTTTTGTTCTGGACCTTGAAGTCCAGTCCTTACCCCTCGTCCTAACTACCTCTTTCTTTGCTGCCTTCACTGTTGCTGTATTTTTGTGCTATTCATCCACTTGGAAGCTCTTCCATTTGCTGCCATTCATTTGAATCCTGGTAAGTGGTTTTTTTACACCAGAAGGTTTTATGTGTTCAATTATTTTTAATCTGAATCTGTAATGCCAAGTTGATAGTAACCCCCTTTATTCTTCTTAGCTCAGCAATTGAGGGATTTGTGGATGTGAATTGAAGACATCTGAAGGTTCAGCTGTGAAACAAAAGAAAGTAGTGCAGGGGCTCTTATTTTCACTAAGCTATCTTTGCATATTGGCGCAGTACTCTCAAATGAAGCATGGGTTACTGAGATACAGGAGAAGTTTGTCGTGTAATCTCCTGTGGACTTAGAGAATGTTTAAATAACATAAATATTTTCTTGTTGCACAGGATGTTATCTTTTCTCTGCTTACAAGAGTTTCTTTTTTTAAATCTATTTCACTGTTTTCATTGACTGATGGAGTAGATCTTTAAAGAATTACACAGGCTGATAAACAGCACAAGAAGTAATGCCAGCAGAATAACTTCCTTTAATGTGTAGCTATGCACTATGGACAAGTACAGAACTGTCTGTCTGCTCAGTAGTAATTTTAAATACTCAGTTCAACAGCTGCTAAAATATAGCTCCAAAAACTGCAAATTCATCTAACTATGGCCTCTAATATTTTTAGGCCAAGCTCTGAAGTGCTACAGACCTTGAGAGGGAGTGTTGCCCTCACACTGAAGGGGGCTGGATAGTGCACACAGACTAAGTGGGTGCAGGTAGCAGAGATAAAACTTAAGAGCTGGGAGTCAATCTGATAATCTGGCAGTGCTCCAGGTAGGAGCAAATTCCTTGGAAGTTTCTGAGTTACTTGTCATCTCCGATAGCATCACACTTCTGTATCTCATCAGACTAATGTAACCAGCTTCTCCTGGCCTGTGAGCAATCCGTGACGTTTCAGAGGAGATATAAAACATAGCTCATAGTGTGGTAACATACCTATGAAAGGAGTTTCCTTTTACATGATGTGAGTCAGTGCTGGTCTTTGATTTGAACCAAGAGAGCTGACTTTGTGCTCAGTGCCTGCCTTGCTGTCATAGTCCTTACTCCTATCACAGACTTTAACTCCTGAGGACAGTGAGATCCAGGCCTTTCATGTTTGGAAGAAAAATGATTATTTTGTGCATTTTAACATGTTCTTTTGGTCTGATAAAATGCAAATGAAATGCCTCATTTAATTTTTTAATGGGCAACACATGCAGTGCTTCCTGCTTGTGGATCACCTTCCATAATTTGAAGCCTGGAAGACTGTGGGAATGCCTGAGCTGAATGCCTGTTAGCATTGTGGCTCTTGTATGAATGACGAAACCAGCCAACACTTCAGATAAAGCTGGCAAAGACAAACCATAGTACTCTGCAGAAGAAAAACAGGATGTTCTTGTGTTCCATCCCTTTCAGTGTGCAAGACAATATTCTTCTCTATGCCTTAACCTTCCTAGGCAGTGATCACAATGACTTTCAATTCCTAAACCCAGCTCTGCAGAGCTGGAAAAGGGAGGCAGTGAAGAAAAATGAAGAAATCTTCTGAAGCAAGAGAAATTGAGAGGAAGTACTTACTACTGGTAGCTAACAAAGTGAAATAAGTAGCAACACAAATAGTGACAGGTATTAGAAACAAGGATGCTAGACAGAATAATTGCAGTCTTTTAGACTGACATGAAAAAATGGCCAGCATGAGGAATAAGAGAGTTAAAAAGGAACATCAGTTTTTGCCATACAGACCAATGGGCTAACACTCTTTCCCATTTCTCCTTCTTCCTCAGATAAAAATAAAATAAATGCATAATCTCATCTACTCGAAGTCACAGTTTCATTCTGGTCAGGATATCAGCAATTTCTTTTACATAAAATGTGTCTGAATAAGTTTTCTTCTTGTTGACTTCCTGCAACTAAATGATCACTGTTATTCTACAAAGAGCATCTCACTTGTGAGATCCCTAAAATATAAGGAAGTTTTCCTCTTTGTTTTTGGTTTTTGTTTGGTTTGGGTTTGGTTTGTTGGTTTCTTGGGGGTTTTCATAATTTGCCTTGGTTAAGGTGAATACCTCAGCGGTTATCAAAGGGAATAGTTTGAAATTTGTTGACTTGCTATCAGAACCAAATCATAAAGGAAAAGCCAAGGGCTGAAAACTAGGGAGCATAAAGACCAGGGAATAATCCCAGAATCACAGAATATTCTGAGATGGAAGGGACCCACTAGGATCATCAAAGAACAGCTCCTGATCCTACACAGGACAACTCAAATTGGATATCTAGATTTTCATGAAGTCATAATTGCCTTCCAGTTCTGTAAGTGTATGTTATGTCCAAACATTAAATTGTTTTTCATTAATATGAAGAAAACACAAAGCAGAACAATTTTCCTACTGTTGTGATTGATACTAAAAAACCCCCAAAACAATAACACCTCTCATCCTTGTTTTTGGATCTTCTTTAAATCTTTGTTAACATTTCCTTATTGTAGCTCGTTTCTGTTACTAATCAGGGACTTTTTCAGGGACAATCCTAGTAGCCATGTGAGCCTAGAAGAAAGAGAAAGAAAGGTTATCATGTCAAAGTAGAAAAAGTCAGTTATAACAACAGCGAAATAAAAAAGCAAAACAATGACCAAACTGCTGGTTTTAAACAAACAAAACAAACAAGGGAAATTCTTTCTGCGCTCAGCTTTCATCCCATTTTGAGAGGGGAACTACCTCTCACCTGATCAAAATTTGCACTAAAAGTGACTACAAGACAATCAACCAATAATGTGCAAACTAAAACTTAAATGGGCCTATCGTCTGGAGGAAGGGTCTTGGCAATCTTGAACATGATATTTTAGGTTAAAAGAAAAGGATTTGGATTGAGAAGCATGCAATTATTTTACCCACCACATACAGAGTGGATCCCTGATTAAACTGTAAAAGTATAGTGCACAACTAGCCCTTTTAAATTGAACCCTGGTATCACATACAAAACAATCACTGTAATGCACATTTAGAGAGAAACTGACATCCTTCTAAATCTTAGTGTTTTAATTCACTGTCGTAATAATAAATGGAACATTAAATTCAATCTGAAAATTGGATTACAAAAGTAAATGGAATGTTAATATATTTTTGTTTCTGCTTTTATAGCCTTGTTGGATTTGCTCATGCCTTTAAAAATAATTTATTACTTTATTATCTCTATTGTAATTGAACAAAATTATTTATACTGTCTCTGAAGAAGCCAGGCACACAGAGTTTCATTAGTTTGCAGTAATAAATGAGCACATAAAACTTGAATAGTTTGCAGTAGCAAGGAGCCAACTACAAATGGACAGACATAACAGTGCAAAGGTTTCTGGTCAGGATGAGTGACATGTGAGCATCTTCAAACTTGAATATGAACCTGTCTGAAAGTCTGAATCACATCATAAAAAGATAACTCTAAATTCATTGCAGCTGATTTTTCAATTGTAAGTTTGTGTGAAGTTGCGTATTATTTGTACGCTAACTCAGGAGTTTCCTTGACAATAGTCCTTACGTTTGACCTGTTCTTTTTCAGACATTGTCCTGTTTATTTATACTCAGAAAAGAGCAGTGAAACCCAAAATCCGAAGGCCCCAACGATGTCTTTACCGTTCTACCAAAGACACCACGAGCACTATGACCGTGCGTACCGCCACAAAGCGCTGTCGTCCACGGTGAGCCAGTACCAAAAGGAGACAAAGAGCAAATCTGCCGTCTACGCCCAAGGATCTGCAGCTTACGCCAGGGGCTCGGCAGCCTATCGCCGCTCGTCCGCGGCAGGCTTCAGCCTCGACTCCTCAGCCGCTTACAGCCACGGCTCTGCAGCCTACGACCTCGAGTCGGCGGCCTACAGCCACGGATCCACGGCCTACGACCGCTCTGCCGCGCAGAGTAAGAGATCCGCTGCCTACAGCCTCGACTCTGAGGCCCTGAGCACCAGCTCGGCTGCCTACAGCCATGCATCTGAATCCATCAACAGGCTGGCTGCAGCCTACAGGCTGGGATCTGAAGCCTACAGCTTGGGGTAAGAAAATCCCTCTTTGAAACAGCGTTCTGGTACACAAATGTCCAACCACTTTCCATTGAAAACGATGGCAAAACTCTCCTCTTCGTCCACATAAAGTTTCTCTATAACTTGGCATTAATATATTTTCCTGGTCAGGTGTTTCCCCTTGGCTTTGGCAATGGGAAGGGCTGTGGGCAGCTTAGTTTGTTGGACTAATCCATGTGAGAATAGCACTGGCAATGCTGATATGGCTGAATGGTGACATATTTACACTCCAAACTGGTTAGGCATGAGCTACCTCTCCTTCCAAGTAGTTTAGCTACATGAATGCAGCTGAGTTTAATATGAACAGTTCAGATAGCTTTGAATTGAAGCTGTCTCTTTTCTGGCAAGGTTGGAGTAGTAAAAGGACTCAAAGCTCTTCATGCAAGTTTGCATTGATGTGTCCATCTTCTTTGGTCTAATAGTTTCACTTTTGCACTGAGTGATTCAAGAAACTGAAATTTTCGCAATGTATATTGGTTGAGGCATACTATTTCCAAAGCAGAAATAACCTGAAGTGTCCATCTTGCATGAGAAGACTAGCTATGCTTAGCTCTCACAGTTTTTTTAAAAATTTAAGATTAGAAAAATTGCTTTAGCAATTACATTAGCAGAATATTTTTGCTGTAATAATCTCATATTATATGTATGCATATACCTCAGAGATTTACAAAAATTAGGGAAGTATTAAAGTAAGATTAGAGCAGCTGTTAGCAATAGAGGAAACAATTAACAAATTATAGCTCAAAACATCTGCTCACTGTTATATTAATGTCAAATTAAGAGTACCATTAGCAGAACTGATCAAAACTTGTTATTTAAATTAAAATTTAAATTTTGAAAACTGAATTTCCTCCCAGGATTGTAGATAATGGTGAAATCTTGGTCAAAACCAATGAGAGAAAGACTACATGTACCACAGTAAACAATATGTTGTGATTTCAGCCTTCACAGAAATCTTGGCTTTCAGGAAGCTCAGGGTCCAATCTCTATTTGCCAGAGTTTGTTCAGGAATTTGAACCTCAGGCTGTTGCTGCCCAGGTGAATGGCTTTACTTAGCTCCTCACTGCAAGAAGGACATTGAGTTGCTGGAACATGTCCAAAGAGGGGCAACAAAGCTGGTGAAGGTTCTGGAGCACAAGTCTTACAAGGAGCAGCTGAGGGAACTACAGTTATTTAGCCTGCAGAAAAGGATGCTTGGTGGAGGCCTTATCACTCTCTACAACTATCTGAGAGTGTAACCAGGCAGAGCTTGCTGTCTTCTCACAGGAAATGAGACAGGATGAGAGGAAATGGCGTTAAGTTGCACTAGGGGAGGTTTAGATTGGATAGTAGGAAACATTTCTTCACTGAAAGGGTGGTCAGATATTGGAATAGGTGACCCGGGAAATGGTGTAATCATCATTCTTGGAAGTGTTAAAAAAAATGTGGCAATTAAAGACATGCTTTAAGGGTGGGATTGGCAATGCTGGGTTACTGGTTGAATCCGATGATCTTAGAGGTCGTAATGATTTTATGATTCTATAGCTGATTGTCTTAGGCTGGGTCATATCCAGGCTTTGCTGTTGAAACAATTTTACTTGTGCAGATAATTTAGCACTGAGAAAGCAATGAGAATCTCATTTATAATCTGCTGGTGAAGGGAAGCAACCTGGAGGTGCTGGGACTGAGGGTTATGCTTCCAAAGGGAGCTGAGTAAGGGAAGATATCCCAAATATCTGCCACAATGCAGTTGTGCCTGCACTCCGTTGTTGACTCTAACACAAAGCTTGCTTCTTCTTGTAGAAAAGATTCTCATAAAAAAAGAACTTTAAGTTGTAAAAAATGATTGTTAAAAAACCTGTTTTTGAGTCCCAGTTACAACCACTTCAGCTGTCATATGAGTTTCTTCTGAAACCTGTATGTTCTCATTAAGAAAAACTCTAATGTCAACAGTGTAGTATTGAAGGAAATGAAATTGCTTAGTTGAAAGAGAACTTAAAACACTTCCAGATTTCCTGAGGTTTTCCTCAAGATAAAATTTTTGGTTTAAAATAGCATATTTGCATACATAATACTCTGTAGTACAAAACTTGCCAATAGATTTTTCAGAGATAAGAAAGTCTCAGCTGCAACTTCTTCATTTCTGTGATCTTATCATTGTATTGGAGAAAATTCATTGCTACTACCTAAGACAAGGTCTCTGGAGATTATATACATGTGATTCCAAGATCTCTTACACAAAACTTAATTAACACAGGAGACAATATTTCTGAATGAAAATCTCAATATTTAGCTTGGGTTTAATATTAAGGTTATATTAATCTCTACATTGGTATTTATTTCTTTTTTGCAGCTCATATTTCTGCAATTTGCAAGAGGCAAAGCAGAAAAAATAATGCAATTCTGCAGTTAAATGTAGTTCACATTTGAAGGACTTCTTGCCAAATTTGTGCTATCTTTCCCAGATAACCCAAAATACTTCAATGGATAATGTAAAGACAGCAAGCATTACTCAAGTAAATTAGGAAAATCAAAGACTTTCTGTTTTCATCCATATGAAAAGAATGTTGTAGGAAAAAAAAAAAAAAGTCTTCCAAGTTTCCAATTTTCTAGAAGTAGAAAAGGCCTTGAATTGAAATGCTGTGTCTAAATGACCTCAACAGTAGTGTTTACCTGAAACCAGAATGGACACACAAATGCAAATCCAGACAAAATTTTTCAGCTAACAATTGATGATTGCATATCAGTGAATATTACCATCAAATATACATTTATGCATAATGGCTATCATTTTGCAGAAAAACACCATTAAGCCCATCAGGAAAACTCAAATACAAAGTTTTTATTCAGGTCACTTCATTTTTTTAGTGTAAAGTAGCTTCTGTTAAATTTATTGTTCAGGCAAAATTTAAGTCTCATCCTTTTCTGTAGTCACAGTACAGAAAAGTGTTCATGAAGCAACAGTGTTGACATGCAGTTAGTGCTATGTGAGGAATTTATCATGAGGAAAGCAGTGGAGAAGGACTAGGAACTAGGTAACCTGCAAGACCTTGACCCAGACCCACTTCTCTAACGCTGAAGCCTCACATGAGTAGAAAACATTCCAGCACGTGAGCACAGGCAGTTTGAAGGAGCCATAGCTTGATTTTTCAGGAAGATGAAAAATTTTCCACGTGCAAGTGGCCTATCCCCCACATTTCGAGTCTTCTTCACACCACAACAGCTTAAGGAAGTACAAGGAGAGAAATGAAAACTGACAAAATCAAGAGCAAGTGTGGAAGATTGCAGCGATGCTGGTTGCAGTTGGCCAAAGGTGCAAACCTCTGGGCTCCCAAAAGAAAGGCTGTCTCACCATGCAGAGGTTGCCTCTTCACACCCAGCCCTCCCCACGAGCTCGTGGGCCTGTCTATAACCAAACACTTCTTCTCTGGCCTCAGCAGAGGCAGGAAAGGTGACCTGTGCTGCTTCCCTTGAGGCTCTGTATAGGTGAGGGGTGTATGTCTCCCACAACCCAATGTTGTGGCCACCCATCCTCTTCCCCATTCAGTCCTCGGGGGCTGCCAGCATGGGCAGGTTGGCTCCTGTGGGAAAACCTTCTTCCCCAGCAGCGCTCCATCCTCCGTATGCTTCTGAGAAGCTTTGACTCAGATCTGCCAAAGCTGCTTATTGCACTACAGGGCTGTCAAACAGGACTGCTGGATTAAACTCGTTTAACTCTTTTTTTGCGGAAGCTCAGTGATTTGTCTTTGTTTAAACTTTCACTGCTTTTCCATGTGTTATTCCCCTGTCTAGCAGTATCAGATAATCCCATTGTGTCACTGACACATAATCTGCCACCAGAAGGGCCAGACACCTGCTTTGAGGGAAAGCAGAAGTTACCGGTGTGGCTCAGGCATTTGCATGTATTTTGCAGGTCGGGTGAAACAGCAAAGAGGACGTGGTGTAGTTCAGGTGTACCAAGCAAAGACAGGAGAGATGCCTTTCTAACTTGCAAGTAATTAGGCTGCCAATGAGATCCATGCTCTTCTGAGCAATGTTGTAACCAGGATCCCAACGAGGCTGAGTGAATAATACACTTCCAGAAACATGAGAAGACCATGAGCTTGGCACTGCCCATCCTTTGCTTTATTATAGGGGAGGGTTAAGAAGCTGGCTTCCAGACGTCATACCCAAGCGGGGAAATTGTTTTAATGAGGCCTGCTCGTGGAAACAATTCCTCTTCAAATAAAATTGTTGTGGAAGCTGTGTTAGGGAATATTGCCAGCAATATTGCCTGGGCTTGTGACAAACCTGTCAGCAATTTAAAATTCATAGAGTCACCAGAGAGCATTTCTTATTTTTAGAGGCTGAATTTAAGGAATTATTTTCTGAAAATATAGTTTTTTCCTTTCCTTTCCTTTCCTTTCCTTTCCTTTCCTTTCCTTTCCTTTCCTTTCCTTCTGGCTTTTGCCATCCACTATCTCCTATTTTACACTAAGTTAAAATACTGCATATCAGGAAAGAAGCAGCTGCTAAAAAGAGAGCCTGGACAAGGCCTCGTGGATAACAGAGCTTCTCAAGCAGGTACAGCTGGTGCAAGTTGTGTGTACCATCATCTCTTTCTGCTTAGGACAAGATGCATGATTTTGTCGAGGTGTAAAAGAGCTTATATGTGCCTTTTCATGCAGGAGTGAAGTAACTAAAGGATAGAGTGTTGTGATCTGCTTCCAGAACACATTTCTACATCCACTGAGTGTAGACTCTCTTTAGACAATGTGGAAAACCTGTCCCTTCAGGTACCAAAACAAGGGCAGGGTCAACATATTCTCTGTCTGAGAATAAGACATCAAAACAGAACAAATAATCTGTTTGGGTGTTGCAGATGCCCTGCACAGTGTTTTCTTTAGTTCCTCTGTTAGGCTGGAGGGAAAAGTTAATAGCACCTGTTTTTTACATCTCTACAGAACAATGCCTGTGCCTTTTACAACTCAGTGGCTCTAATGAAAACCTAGAAAAATGCTGGCATTGATATTTTAACATGCTGTAACCCACCCTGAAGTAAGGACAGTAGGCTTAGGTCACCAACCTTGATAAGCCAGCACAGATAATGTCTGACCTGGAAAAAATATACATATGCTAGCTGGGCATATCAAACGAGGCTGAAAGATCTTAAAAGGTCATAGTACTGTTCCTCCCTATGAAACTAGAGAGCACTGATACCCTGCTCTTACTCCTCTGGGAAGATTCTGTTCCACATATCAGGTAAAAGGTTGGAACATTTTAAAATAAAGGGCAAGATTTTAGAATCTGGTTCAAGAAACAGAGTCCTCCTTTGGGCCACCTAAATAATGGTTTTAGGCAGGATTTTGTTTTTGTGTTGCACAGGAAGAAATAGTAAGAACACAGGAAAACAGGGAAATAAACCTCATGATAGAATGTGCTTAACCTTTTTTCTCAAGCAAAGAGCTCCATTTGAATATGTGTTTCTACTAGCCTCCATCTAGCTCTGCCAGAACAGAAGCAAATGATAGAATTTAGAAAGGAGAGACATTTTCTGCTGCTTCAAGTTTATTCATCTAATCTCTTGGTTTATGCAGTGCAATTCTAAAGAACATTTTGGAGTGGCTCTAGGTATCCCTCTGAAAACAGCTGGGTTTGTGGTATGGTCATGAAGGTGAGATATTCAACTTCAAACACTTGGAGTGTTTGAGTGAAAAATCCACCTCCAAACAAACAGAACCTATAGCAATTTATTCTTGTCTTTTCAAGTAATTTCAGAGAGATATAAGTGAAAGAAACATTTCTTCACTTACCATAGGAAACCCCCACTACCATACAGGAAAGATATCAACAAAATGCCTAGCAGGGAGTGATGGGAACTGCTATATATTAATTTATTAATTCCCTGCATGACAGTGTAATCTGGACCTTAAACAAAAACTATACTGACTGTAAGGCCAAACTCACCTTTAGGAATAATGTGTTGGTCTGGATTTAACAGTGCTGCAAATGCCTGAGCTGAAATTTTCACCACATTTCAATGATGTTTATGAAAATAGAAACTTTTAGACATTTTAATTTAAGTTCAATTGGTACTGTGATCCTTCTTGATCTAGAAACCACCAGAAATGAAGTGGCCTCCTAACAGGTTCAGCCTAAAGCTCTGAGGAAATCTAATGGCTGTCAGAGTCAAAATTCCAGGTTTGACCCATTTTTAAATAGGACAGGAATAAAAGTCACCTGCTAAGCAAAGACCTGCAGCTCCTTACAGACTCTAGTTCAATTAAGAAAAATAATGAAAATAGTTTGCCTTTGATGTTTCTTATCACTTATTTGCTGAGTTCTCCCAGTGCATTTGTGGTTTGCCGTAGTGATTGCACCACATCCTTGTCCAACTCAGGAGTAAGGTCATTTCTCATCCTGTTTCAATGTCTCTCTCCCTTTTTATTTTACTCTGCCTGGACTGTTCCTGAGTATTTTCTGCTTGGATTTCTGTCCCTAAAGCTGGATCCATCTCTCTTGTCCCTGGCTGTCCTGGGCAGTGCCTGGTGTCAAAACCCAGAGCCCACAGCATCTCTCTCCTGTAGATGTGGTCTGTGCCTTGGCTGACCCCGTGGTGCCTGACATGGAAAACCCTTGGCCCCAGTCCTGTGGTGTGTGCCACAGTCCCTCACTGGCTGTGCCTTCTCTTGCATGGAAACCAGGCTAAAGAGGGAAGAGGAAGGAAGGAGAAGCAGTGCAGGGTTTGCATTTACCCCCTGTACTGAGCTTCTCTTGGCAGCAGTGGTGCAGGCTTGGTGATGGTGGCACCTGGGGAGCACAGAGGAATTACATTAAGAAAGACAGCAAGAGATAGAGAATGGGAGACTGATTTAACAGGAACTGAGTAGGGAGGGAACGCAGCCTAGGCAAAGGGAGGGATACAAAGAAATGAAGGAAGGAAAGATGGGAGAATGAAAGTGCACCTGTGTCATCTCACACACAGTCTCGGTGGATAGATTACTAGCACAGATTTTGGAAACTAAGCACTCTTCGTGTGTTGGTGGTGGTACTTTTGCAGGGATACAGCCTAAGGAAAACATTAGCCTAAGGATATAATATTATATTACATTATGCATGTGTAACATTCCCAGGGGCCCAGTGTTGGCATGGGTTTTGATATATGTGTACAGGGTGCTGTGTAGAGACACCAGTGTAAGCTATCCAGGGTGTGGGAAGCAGGTTATCCCTGACAGAGGCACATGTCAGGACTAACAAGCCTTGCTGAGAAACCATCTTCTGCTCCTGTGTCTGCACATGTAAGCAGGCAGCTCATACTGTGTAGACAAACTGCCAGACCAGAAGCAGACTCACATGTGATTTTCTGTGGAGATGTCGCAAGACAGGTGAACAGACACTTTGGGGATTTGTAAAAGGTTGGCAAATAATTAGCATATTCCATAGATGTGGGAATTAGAGATGTGTTGCTTTGGCAAAGAAGGACCAGGTGTTTGGAGCTTTCTTTACACAATTGGTAACTATTTTAAAAATTAACCTAAAATGATTGCCTCAAATATGCTTCATGCTCTTCAGAATCCCTCCCAGGCTGGTGAGGACAGGGGGAAGCCTCTTCCTCCTTTTCAGTCATCCTCCATTTATCTGTGCTGTGTTAAATGGTGCTACTTCACTCAGCTCTTCTCTTCCAAAGGATTGGAGTGGTATGGGAGAGCAGTGGGAATGGCAGCACTGGTTTCTGAGCAATGCAGTGCCCTACAATTTCTGTAGAGAGACTTAAACCATCTTCCCAAGTCCCAAACCAAAAGCTATTAAAAGTACATTGCTACTAGGTATATTGTTTACTCTATCTATTTAGATTTAATATCAAGGGACATAAGTGGCATGTTTGTAATGATGAGATTGTCAAAAGTACACTTAGTTATGTGTTTAATAACTCTGGAACTATAGCTATTAAAAATTATAAATTCTTGATTACTAAACAAGACAGCAAAAAAATTTTAGTACTTTAATTGTATTTTTGAGTACTTCTTGACAGCTTTTTTTCCCCTGATTTTAACCATGTAATTTTTATTTCAGACTGAAAAATTCCAACTTAATGATAGAAGATCAATCCTATAAGATGAGTCCTAAAGCAAAGAGAGCAAAACAGAGTTTGATATCAGAGGACAAAGAGAACGAAGCCTTAGACTACTCAGTGCCCATATTCACAGGACGGTACGTTCATTTTAATTTTGTTTGGTATCTTATTTCTGACATTTTGCTAACAAATTATAAAATAACAAATCCATTAATCTGTCTTTACACTCATGGATCTTATGGTGATAGTTTGCACATTCACATGAGTGATAAAAAGACAAAGAGAAGTCAACTGGCTGGCAGAAAATTGGATACTGTTCATCCACAGCCAGGACAAATGAACCTATACGTCTGGACTTTGTTTTGAACACATTGTCAGGGCCACTTTCTATGAAATGAAAATATAATTAGAACTTTGCCTATTAGGAACTTGACAAGCATGTTGTCCATATTATTTAGCTTATTCTTTTGGTTTGAAGACTTGTTCTGTAATCAAATATCTCTTACCAAGCATTAAACATAGAAACAACGAAGCAACGTGCTAATGTCTTGTCCTGGCACAGGGAAAACCTGGAATAAAACCAACTGCTTTCTCAAATCCATTGTAATGATTCATACTGATCTCACGTGTTGGAGGTATTTATTGCATGGTTACTATTGATGTAATACATCTTACTGCAGCAGTGTTCTCAGTAAAGCTGAATGTGAACTTTATGTGGAAGCCAGAACCAACATCAGCAAAGAGGCTCCCCTGCCCTTTTTGGGGTATGGCATAGTGATTTTAGTAGGAGTCTCCAGAAGTTCCAGCACAGTCACTTTTTCAGATTAATACATACTGGGGTGTAGCGTGGAAAACTTGTTCCTGGTTAGAGGCCAAGAAAAAATTTTCTTGCCCACCTGCAGCTGAACAGAAACCTCCCTCCAACTTTTCTTTCCTCTGCAGCACAGCATTTTTCAAGGGACACATCCGAGTTGTTTCTGGGAGTCAGTGCTTTTCTGTCTACTGCTTAATCAACACCCAGTGGCACCTCTGCTTTGCATCCAAACTTGTGGTTTCACGTGAACTGAGTTCCAGCTTGTCAGTGGAGAATGTTATTGCTCCAGCCTTTTGTGCATTTGTGATGCTTTTGTGATGAGAACAGTAGTTTTGTTTTTTATTAACTCCCTCCCACTACCTCAGAGTAATTTTTTATCACCCTTTGTACATTCCTGTGTTGGTTTCACTGCCCTTTGATCCAACCAACATTAAGAAACACACTGCTGCCTTTTCTAAAAATTGCTTTGGAGTTTCATCTGTATCTTCCGTGATAGAAAAACATAAAAATGTGACAGTCTCACACAAAACTTGAGATAATGTATTCTCAAGGCTTCTCACTACTTTTGCATCTCAGCCAGTGTTTATACTTATGTAGCGGATTTGCAGTTCACCATTGTCTGTCTCCCATGCCCTCAAGCATAAATATCCTCCCTTTTTATTGTATCTTGAGTCCACACAAGTAAAATTTATAGTACTGGGCAATAGTTGAAAAACACAACTGTTGTTTAGTACTTAGCTTTTTTACAGGCCTCTGTGACCTTAGCACTTCATGTTAACACCTCAAATATTAAGAAATAATTTCATTTATTTTATTTTTTAATGCATACAGTAATATCTAACTCAATGTGATGGTGTGTAGCTTCATTTATTTGTGTGTGAAAAATATTTTGGGATCCTATATTAAAAGGAACTGTCAGATTCTTACATTTTTGGGGTTTTTTGGGTTTTTTTGTGGGTTTTTTTGGTTGTTGGTTTTTTGGGGGTTTCTTGTGTGTGTCAATCTTACTTTTTGCTTATGGAAATTCAGAAAGCTGTGTGTGCTTTTCTGCCACTAAAATGATCCAAAAAGTTTTTATTTTGTTTTGGGATTTAAAAAAAAAATGTTCAAATTAGTTAAAAAGAGAATATGACTGTTGAGTGCTCAACTTAACATGGCATGAAATGGTGTCTAGTTTAGGCTTTTCACTGTTGGCATCATGCTCATGACCACATGCCAAGGCTGTGGAAGTTGCATGCCACATTCCTTTCAGATATTTATTTTTGTTTGAAAGAGAACAGCTGAAGCCCTTTGAACCATGTGCATGCTATATGTCATTCCCAAATTCCCCAGTGAAATTGATGTGTTGTTTCCCATGGGCAGAGGGCTGTTAAAAGGAATAGTTATTTATAAAGGTCATCTCTCTGTGGGTTTGCTGGAGCTGGGTGACCTTCAGCAATGTGTCACCATTTCCATTATTTAGTTCTACTTCAGAACCCTCAGGTAGAAAAAATAGTTTTCATGTAGAAAAAATGCTTAGCTCAGATTACTCACTTTGCAACTGATCCTTGTAAACACCTGGGCTAATCCTTGCAAGAGAAAATTGTGGACAGCCAGGCAGTATTCTAGACAATAAAACACCTAGAGCTTGTTGTAATGCCGCTAAGTGCTGAAGTTGCTGAATGTGGCTCATGGAAGTATTTGCAGTCACTAATAAGCCTATGCCAAAGGACTGTAGATGGCAGATATCCTTAAAATGATGTTTTGCCTTCCCCATTTGGGGTTGCATCTGGTTGAATCTGTTTGAAAATTATTTTCTGCGGAAACCCTTGAGACTTGACTGTAAACTCAACTCTTAAATGGTACAGTCTGCTGGTTTAGTGCACTTGTCATTTCAGGGAACATGTTTCTCTTTGACCTGGGAAGATTATAACAAGGAGAAATTGTTAGAAAACCTAAATATTTAATACTGTTGATCAGAAACATCTGGGGATTACAACTGCAGATGACTAGGATGAGTTCTGTTTTAGTCAGAGGATATTCATCAGCTCCCAAAAGATGCTTAATGCCTTGAGAAACCAGTCCATGCTGTGAAGTTGCTGAGATCTTAACTACTGTAATTAAGGAGAATATAGTTTGCCTTTGAAGAAAAATGTCATTGATTCATTTAAAATGAAAGTAGATAGCTATATTCATTATACTGATTTTTCAAAATTGTTTTTAAAAATCTCTTCCGTATATCTGCAGCTTCAGGTGATATTTATGGGTTCAGCTGATGTCCCTAAGTGGAGGGAATCTATCGTTCCACTGATTTCTTAAGGATCATCCTCTTAAAGCAGACTGGAACATAGGAAGTTGAGGTTGAGAGTGGTCAAAGCTCTACGCTGTTAAGATAAAAAAAAAAGATTTTTAGTCTTTTCAGCAGCTGTGAAATGTAATTAAGTTTACAGCACATTTCACTCCTTGACTGTCTTGCATCTCACCAAACTGACTTCATAGATTAGGGGCTGGACACTCTAATTCTGAGCTTAAATTAATTTTTTTTGAGTTTGAGATGTGCTATCAAATGCATAATAGCAATCTTAAAGAAAACAGAAAAAAATTTCTTCCTTTTTTTGTTTTTTGCTTTGTAGCAGTAGGAATAAGTGTTTTATTATAAAAGAGAGGTTGTGCTTGAGTGGACTCTGAAAACAGAGCTGATGTTTCTATAGTCCTTGCAAGATGGCACTTAATTAGAACTAAAACAGAATTTGTTTTTAGTGTGCTATCCAATGTTCCCTTAAAGTAACTAAATTCAGCAGGAGGATATTAATGCTTCTTCTTAAGACAAGGAACTCTCATTGTGTATGCACTACTGCAGCAGCTGTAATGTCCTGACTGTGCCAAAACAGTATGGTTTTAATGGTGCATCCACATGTGAGTGTGGAAACAGGATGGCACCCACTGAGAGTTCTTTGTGTCTCACCTCTGTGTAAAGCCTGAAGAGGAGGCTTCAAGAAAATCCATAATTATCTTCCTGAAAGCAATACAGGGTGGAATTTTCTATGAATGAAGTGAACTTTTTGTTATCTACAATAATTTTGTTTATGAATCATGAATAAAGACATTGTTATTCAGCTACATTTATCCCCTGCCCCTTTGGCAGTGTTGTTACAAACACTGCAGCTGTAAGTTAATACCTGAAGATCTGTGGTTATGCCTTACACTCATCTTTACAGAGATGGAGATAAAAAGCCACAGAAGGATAATGTTTAAATTGAAAAGGTGTATGGCATGTTTAGAGGGAGAGGCCCTGAAAATAGCCATGACTTTCAGCAGTGAAATACTCAGTCTTTCTGCAGAATCCCTTCCATGTTTCTGCTCCAAATACCTTTGAGAGTGTAGTAGCAGAAGAGTGTTGGCCACTGTAGTGGCTAATTTGGTAGCAAGCAGAAATGGAACATGTTCTCAGCATTTTCCAATGGCATTCTGCTTTTTAAAAATTCTTTCAGAGAAGTGAATATCAGTGGTATCACAGACACTGAAGAAGAGAGAATTAAAGAAAGTGCTGCATATGTCGCCAAGAGGAACCTTTTTGCCACAGGGGAAGGAGTTAGTGTCAGCAAGGTGGCCAAGACAACTTCTGAAGAGGAACGTCATGAAAAAAAATCAAGGAAAGTGGCGATCCGGGAGTCTGCTGAACGTGTAGCCCTGAAGAAAACGGTAAAAGATTAGAAATTAATGCTTAAGCTGCAAAAGGAAATTAGTCTTTTTTTGTTTGGTGTCTGTAAAGTGCCTAGCACACTGGTGCCCTGATGTACTCCATATATATATCTTGCTCATAAGTAGGTGAATGGGTAATTTATGGACTTTTATGGACTTTTATGGCCTGAGAACAAGCTTGTCCAAAGTGTTCACTCCAAAGTTTTAATCATTGGGTATAAATTAGGACAGAATTAAGGTAAATTTGGAGTAAATTCAGGAAGAAATCTGGAATGGAATCTCTAATTGTGTGCCTTATTGTCCAACTTCTTAAAAAATAATACTCAGAGCATAGTTACAAATATGTTCTGACCAGACTGGCAGGATGCGTAAATACAAATATGTTTCATTTAGCAAATATATTACTTTATTTCTATTACTATGCTACTTATATTACTACACTATACTATACTATTACTATATTTCATTATTTATTGTTTTGAGCAGAAGAATTGTCAATATGCTTATAAAATGTCCTTATGACATAAGGTTGGAAAGGGTGTAAAAACTTTCAAAGCCAAGGCAAAAAAGTCAAAATCATCTCAAAAACTGAGAAACAGTGAGGCTGAAATTTGATAACAACCCATGGAAATTACTACACACAGAAGGAAAAGATCAAAGAAATGAGGAATGCCTGGCTAAGTAGAAGTACCTTAGGATCTGAGAGTTATAAAAAGTCACAAATTTAATGTCAGTCAGTTTAATGACAGTTGTATAAAAACAAATACCAATCTAGACCATTATCAGTAACACATAAGGGGCAGTTATTAATTGTATTGGAGTCTGTTTGGTCTATGATAATGAGCAGTCACTGTTTGATGACTGTTGAGGACAAATAGAACCTGGCCAGGACTGAGTAACCATTGTAAGGAAAACCGGTATTGCCCAGTTTATACAAGTTATCTTTTAATAATCTGAATACAGGGACTTGTAATTCTCCGTATATTTGAAAGTTAGGACAGCAAATTAATCGTTTAGTTTGCAGAAAGCAAGATTTATACCACATTAGGAGTTTTTTCCAGCTCTGTGGATAGTCAAGCAGTTGAACCAGTTACCTCAGGAGGATGAAAGATGCTGTCAGGAGGAAAGGTTTGAAAGTAGTTCTGTCAGAGATGATCTAGGCATACAGAGCCTTGTCTACAGCACAAGTACAGAAGACATCTGAGTTTCAGGCCTATTTTACCTTCCACTCTGTTTTTAAAATAATAAATAGGTAAATGTAGAATATTATTTTACTTAGGATAGTTTCGTGGGGAAAAGCCCTGTAAAATCAAATCTAGTTATTTTGGAAGGAGAAATTCTGGAAAATGAAAACTTTGGGGTTTTTTTTTGGTTTTTTGTGTCCAGGTGAGATAAATACTTTAAGAATGTCTGTCTGGATGTTTAAATAAAAATTACAGGGGTATTCGCTTTTTTTTTTGTTTTGGTTTGGGTTGGTTTTTTTGGGGGGGGCGGCAGTTTTGGTATTAATAATTTTCACTTCTAACTGCTGCCATAATCAAGTGTATAATAATAAAATGTTTCTTTTCCAGCTAGAAGAGACTCAGGCATTCCATAGAAAGTTGAATCAAGATAAACTCTTACATGCTCCTGAGTTTATTATTGAGCCTCGTTCCCACACTATCTGGGAAAAGGAAAATGTTAGATTTAATTGTTCCGTGGCTGGCTGGCCAGAACCCCGTGTTACATGGTAAGTTTGGATCCCTGGCACTGAAAGTCACCTCTTAACCAGAATTTGAAGTCATCTCAGTAAATGTAGTAATTTTTCTTGAAAGATCTTGAAAGATGTAAGTGTAATAAAAAAAAAAAATCAGGTACTGATGGCAGGCTTGTCAAACACCTTTCAAGTCACATTCTACAGCAAAAGAGCAAAATATTAAAATGAAGTAATAATAATAACACATAAGTATATAATTAATATAGTAAATTAATTAATATAATAATATTTAAAATAATTGTGCAACAGCACTAGGAATACATAGGTCTTTTTTTATTTGGTAGAGACATCAAATATATTCCTTCTGTCTATGATTACGGAAAAATAGCAGTTTAATTTATCATACTATCTTAGGTAATGTTTTCCAAATAGTTGAGTTTAGTTCTACAAATGACACTAATGTCCCTGAAGCATTAAAGCAGGCTTTGGTCAAGAGCAAATTTTTGGCAGCTGAGCAGTTACAGTGCTGAATCTCCATGGATTAGAAATCCCTTGATGATGCTGCGAAATCTCAGTAATGGTGATGTGCTCATAGCAGACACATTGTCAGTGTTTGAAATTAGTGATTCCAGGTAGATCTGGAACAATCCAAATAAGATGAAAGCTTTGGAATTATTGGAAAATTTTATAGAATCACTGAATATGCTGAGTTGGAAGGGAAACATCTACTATATCATAATGTTGTATAATAATCATATATTGCAATTTGCTACTTGAATTGCTTAGGGGACTCTGCATTTATTTAGGTCATAAAAACCTTAATCTCAGGGCTTGTCAAAAATTGCTATTAAGAAGTATATTAGCAGGCCAGAGCTGAGTCCACAAAGTGACTTATCTCTGTCCTGGGACTCTGACAGCCAGGCTCTGCAGGGACACAGTTTTCCTGTCCTGTAAGGGTTACGAGTGCCCTGTGTTCACATTCCACCTGGAGAGAATTCCAGACAAACCCTTCAGATCTGGTCTCAGCTGGATATCAGCAGTGGTCAGCTACACTCCTGGCTGCAATCCAGCTCTGTAACCTGAATCCTACCCAAGAATTCCAGAGCTGGGTCATTTTCACTTTGGTTGAGATTCACCTTATCCCCAAAACCTGACATGTTAAAACTGAGCCTTCAGCTGTCTGTCTTTGCTCTTGCTGTAAACCAGCCTTTCATGTAAGTGCTAAATGTGGATGGTGGAAATTAACACATCATTTTACTGTACATGTGAGCTCCAAAGGGATTTGAGTTTGCCACAAGCTACTAATGAAAAAAA